>VXAD01013573.1:267579-338145 GCA_013399195.1 Dicrurus megarhynchus | reverse complement strand
CTGCTGTGTGAGAAAATAAAAAGATATATATATATATATATATATATATATATATATATATATAATATTATTGATTCCCAAAATGTAAGGGGACATTTAAAATCAGACTGTGAAGCTGCAACAACAGCAGAAAATGCAAGTTGAACCTCCCATCACGGATGGGAGTTAAATGCCATTCCTTAGGAGTTACAAACAAGTGCAAATAACCCACAGCACATGTCAGTCTGGATAATCAGGAGGGTGAAAGCTGATGCTGTGGTGCAGGAAGCTGAGGTGGAACTAAAATCAGGTTTCGGTTGTCAGTGGCAGACAATGAAATAGTTCTGAGGCCAAGTCAGTGATAAACATTTGGGCCAGAACAAGTGGGGTTGATTGATGGCTTCTCCAATAGACCCTGCTCAAAACCTCTGGTCATTTCCATGCAGTTTAAGAAATTAAGTCTGGCCCTGCTCTTGGATCAAGGTAAAATGGTATCGCTAAATTCCAGTGAAATTTGGAATTCCTCCCTGGAAGACAATGTGAACTGCTATTTTGGTTTTGAATCCAAGCAAAACACTGATAATGGCAACAAAATCAGACTATAATATTAAAATATAAAAATCCAGGACCCATCTCTTATAGCATATACTCACTTCACCTTTTATTCTCTCATGACATTTGTGCCAGGTGACACAATGCAGTGCCCACTGCCATGGGCCTGCCATCCCGTTATCTCTTACAAAACATGATAACCTTTATTCTGAGATGAAACTCATTAAAATGCACAGTTTAGCATTTTTAAACATCATTTTCTATATCAAATTGCTGTCTGTCTGTGACAATGAAAGGGTTTAGCACTGTGGCACTCTGATTCAGTTAAAAAAACTGCATTTCAGTATGCTGGACCAGCTGCATTGCTATGAAATAATTTTTTCCTTGCTATTTAAAACAGTTGCTCCTGCTCAGCTCCTGGATTATGTCATAACCTGCTTTGTTGTGTCATGCTGTACACTGAAGTTTTAACATTTTTCGTGTCACATTTACAGCAGGTGACCCCACACGATCATTTGCAGTGGTTCTGATCTGAAACTTTGGTGACCTGCTGGCATTTGAGCCCTTGGCCCTTTCTTTCCATCCACAATAACCTCATTATGCCTCTCTTCAATCACCCAGAGAGGAAGGTAAAGCAAGGACCACATTTGCTGATAGAGCAGCCTCCTTTCCGTGGGGTTTTGAAATGATTTGATTTTGCACAAAGCTATATCCTCTTTGCACGTATCCATAATTAATGACAGTCAATTGCTCCTTTTTTTGTTCATGCCAAGGTTATTTTGGACAGCACTTTGGTTCAGAAAGCTTCAGCAGAGTCCTATAAACACTCTTGGGTCACTGATGACAAGATTGCTGTATAATTCTGATACATTATCTTCCCAGCTGTCCCTTGATGTCTCCACTAAAGCCCAAACACTGTCTGCTTCGATTGCCTCTATTTACAGATGGTCTCTGCTGTCCCAGGGTTTAAATACGTTCTGCATGTCTGGATTTAATTTATTCCCCCGAATGAAACTTTTCAATAAAAGCTGCCCTTTGAGTTGCACAAATACCAGCACATCCAAAGTCAAATGAAGTCTGATGTGAGCGTTTCTGGATCATCCATCAAACCCAGCCCGAGCTCGGAGCCCATGGGGCGAGGAATCCCCATCCATGGGACATGTGAGGACTTGGCAGAGCCATGGGAAGAAGGGCTCAGAGGCCCTTCCTGCACCAGGTTTGCAGCCATCCTGGAAAAGGGAGAAGGGCACAAACACCCAGGAGGGTTTGGGGTGGTTTGAGAGCCGACCCTCGAGTCCTGAGCAGCACCACTGATCCCACCCCTGCTCCACTGCCCCTGCCCAAGGGCTTTTCCCCAATCCAAACATGTGATATTTGCTTTAATGTTGCTGCTTGGACTTGGTAAAAATTGGAATGACAGAGCCCATGCCCTTTGTAGGGTGGGGCTGGAAAAATTGTATCAGGAATGAAATCATTTGAGGATAATTTCCTGAGTGAAATGTTTTGTGTTGCCTGGATAAAATAATCCCAAAGGGAGCTTATTAGGACAGTCTTTTTTTTTTTCTAGCAGTGAGGATGGCTAAAAGCTGGCATAGCTTATGGAGAATAGAAATTTTTTTTGTGAAGGAAAGGCTTTCAAATGTGATTAAATAAACATCTACCAATATTGCTTTCAGGACAGGTGACCCTGGCTTGTGTTAGCGAGGACTGAATAGATGTGTCACATCTTTTCTTCCTTTTATTTACTCTCTGACAGTTAATTTTCATTTTTTATAATACCAACTTTGACACTTCAATCAATTCCTGTGGGTTGTATTTTGAACCTTTCCAATAAGATGAAAAGACAAATCCACCTGATTTTCCCTGGCTGTACCATTAGTTTCTTGAAGTTGACTTGCAGGCTATCAGCTCAAGGGTACCTTTGCAATACAAAAAAGTGAAATTTTCTGAATTTTTAAGACTTTTAAAATGTAAGTCAACATATATAGCCAGGATTATTAGATTTTCAACAGGAAGAATTAGGAACTTGCTTATGCAACTAAAAAAAAAAATGTAAGACAAATTTACCTGATGGTTTAAAGGGTAGTTTGGTTAAAATACCTTTGTGAAGAACAGAGGTTGTTAAATTTCTCTTGTTTTGTTTCTTTTTTTTCTTCTTTGCCTCTGCCTCACGAGTTCTTTTACTCAGAGTTCGGATTAAAACGCAGGAGACGCAGGGTTCTTCTTCTAACTGATGTTTATTATTTCTTATCTATAACCGAGCTGCACGGAATGTGTCTCCAAGTTAGCAAGGTGGAAATGGCCCCCGAGTGCTATCTTCCAAGGCCTTTTAAAGTCCAATCTATCCAATTATGGAATGCCAACTAATTTATTTTTACTTATAATCCAATAACTAATCATTCATGTTGTGCACTGTGGGTTCTTTGACTTCACCCAGACTTGTGAAGAAGAAGAAAGAAGAAGAAAGAAGAAGAAAGAAGAAAGAAAAATAACTTACACCCAAAATCCTCCATCTTGTTACAATATCCCAGAAACCTAAATTTTCTACATCTCTACATATTCCACCCAGTGATACAACTTTAATTAATTTAATACATAACAGCAAGAGGTATTTGCTATGACAGCTGCAAGTGTCATTAAAATGTACAGACTTTGCCATTTCCTGAGTGACCCATCCCACAGAATCATGGAACCATTAAGTTTGGAAAAGACCTTCCAGAGCATCATGCCCAACCAAGACCCAACACCACTGGGCCCACAAAACCAAATCATGAGCTGCCACTTCTACTTTTTTAACATTTCCATGATCTGTGTGTGAAGAGTTAATGCTCAAATTCTTGCCACTGCTGCCCCACATCACTGCCTGTTGGAATGCTGTTGACATCTCTGTGGTTTCTTAGGGAAATTTTGTTGTAAAAAGAACTTTGAAATATATTTTAAATGTTCCCAGTTTGCCAAATGCCCTTGCCCAGTAACTCGTAGCTGATGGCTCCTTGGATTGCGTTTCTGGGTGACTGGTTTAGTGTCTTGTTTCCTTGGGCTGAGATATCCCAGTGTGTGCCTTTTGCATTCCAAACGATATGGAAATAGGGATGCATGAATTCAGAGGAATTCTGAATAGTTTGAACTTTTCCACCTGCATGTTTCAGTTACTGAGCCTTAGATAATAATGAAAACAACACTAAGAATATTTTTTCCTTTGTTAAAGTGCAGTGAAAGGCTTGTCCTGCCCCCACTTTTCAGCAGGACGATCCCTGTGAATATCAGGTTGCTGCAGCAGAGGACTGCAGTACCTGGGTGTAAGTGGGGATGGCACGAACCCAGAGATGTTCCAAAGAGCCAGGATGTGCTGGGAATTGCACCTTCAGCACCTGTCCAAAATTCTTCTCCTCTCCTCCAAGTAAAAGACTATTTTCCCTTTATGAAATCGTGTTCTGCTTCCTCTGAGTTCTCTGCTCTTCAGTGCACCCCTACAAAAATAAGAGGATGTGCCCAATCCTCCACCATCCCTTCCAGCTGAAGGAAAAATTGATCCTCTTCTGTTTCACAGCCCACACACGCAAGTTTTTCAGGGATAACAAAATTAAACATATATTTCTTATTTTTATCTCTGGATATGGATAACAAAAGCAAAAACCATGATTTTTTTACCTTACACAAGTAGTCATTTCTTTTCTGCTTTGTTGATCAGACTCGTTCTTAGCAAAAAGTTTTTTCCTATTGCTTTTCCAAAAAGACAGAGATAACTCCACTCGTGTTGCTAATATAATACTTTCCCAGTTTCATTAAGTTGTTTAATCAGAAAAAAGGTGATAAAATTTGTGGAGAAAAAAAAATTTCTAAGGTAATAATTTTAAAACTTTACTAAATTAAATGTATTCACTTTTTAAAAAATTGAATATTAGACAATCTCAAAGTTTTTAGAAGCCTAGAACAAGTGGAGGATTCCATTTCCTAAGCAAATCTTCAGTTTTACTTTTAGCTCAAAAGAGTTTCAAATGCTTTTGTTAAAGCCAATCCAAAATGATTTCCCTCGATTTTTCAGAATTGGTAGCTAAATAAAAAATCAGCTCATACTATTGCGGGGTTATTTGAGGATTTCTTTGTGTTACTCTTGTGCTTCCAGTTTCATTCTCCTGGCTTGAGTAGCAGTTAATTATTTTCTCAAAAATCGAAGTAGACCTTAGCAACATGAAAGCAATAAAGAAATTCAATGGATTGCATTCACTCGACAGGGTAAAAAATTTCTGAAGCCTGAAAAGTTCCTGCCCTGGAGAGTGAAAGGCCACTAATAACCTCTTGTCCTTGAGAGGAGCCCTGAAAAGAAAGAGGGAAAAGAACCACTTTGCTGTGAAGTGGGGTTTCATTTTCCAGCTCCTGTAGATACTGCAGCAGACACATGAAAGAAATAAAGAGTGCTCCCGGACAAGTTAACAAGGTCTTTGCAGAAGAAAGCACACACCCTTCATTATCATCCTGATGTGAGGAACCTTTAGTCCTCTTCTTCTTCAAGAGTTTAGGAGTGGGACTGGAAGTCCAATAAAAAGAAAGATTCGCTGGTGTGATTAGAGTTTAAAAGGCAAAGAAAGAGCTGGTGTTGGTTTTATCACCCCCCTGTCAAGGTTTGCATCGTTTGCTGCAAATATTGTAATATTTACCTAAAGTCTGGTCATGGGGGAGGGTTGGGTTTTTTTCCCCATAAATCTAGGGAGCAAAAGCTTGTCTTTACTTTGTGAAATTTGTGATTCATTCCTAATGAAGGCCCTGCCTTGCTTGGCACCCAGCCTAGGCCGAGGACTGGGAAATGACTTTGAATGAGCAGAAGTGGCATTCTGCATTTCACTAACTTTTTACACCCTCCGTGATCTGGTGCCTTTTGTCATCTGGGGTCTCATCCTGAGGCCCTTACTAAGGGAAAATTCTCTCTGACTTCAAAGCTAAGCAAAGCCTTTATGAATAAATCACCTGAGGTTTTGGTGTCACTGATCACAGAACCAAACCTCCCAGTCAATGTGGATCCAGGAGTGTCTTACCAAGCTTTGCTACTTGGCATCACTAATTCCTGCTCCTGCTTGCTGTATCTTCCCTAATTCTCTTTATCATTTCACTGCTTGCCTTTTCCAGATTCAGTAAACTCACAACAACCCGTTTCATCTCCGTATTTAAATATTTAAACCGTTTGTCCTACCCAGGATTTTCTCCTTATTATAAAAAATTACAGTCACATTGGAAGCTAAAGAGAAAATAAATTCATTTAAGGGGTATTTTCCTTCTGTTGAAGCAGCATCTTGCTGTTGCTGTCATAAATGGGTTTTATTGTCAGAGGTAGGAGGGAGATTCTTGTGGGTGTAATTGAGGGAGCCCAGGCATTTTTCCCACTCGAAGCAGCTGAGGATGTTGTCCTCAATTTTTAAGCCACGTGAAACACTATTAGTGCCTGATGGAAATAACAAAGGGATAGTCAGATGTTGGGTTGTAGACACGGATAGAAAAGTCCAATGAGCTTTTATGAAAGCTTTGCTGAGATTTCTTCAGATGTATTAATAGCAAAAGCAAATCACTTCATTAGAAGTGTTATTGCAGCAACTATCACACGCCCTCCTTGAGCTGTTACAGTGCAATTATGTGAAGGCAAAAGCAAAGAGCAGCAAATTAACAAACTTCAATTATTGTTTTTAAACTTCAAGGCTTTCTCCTTTCTTCTCTGACAAACAAAACAAATTTTAGAGAAGCTGACAGATCATCTTCCCCACACTCCAAAATCAAAGCTGCTATCATTTGAAATATTTAGGAGATGCAAGTGATACACAGACTTTTTTTTAACGTTTCTCCCATCAACGGTAACTTTCAGATTTCCAGTTTAGCAGAATTTCTGTTTCCTCTCAATTAATTCTGGCTTTTCCCAAGAGATTCATCTCTATTCCTTTGAAACTGTAAGTCTGAGGATGGATGCGTGTGTGCCTGGCCTTGAGAAGCGGAGCCCAACATCAAAGCTCGGCCCCTGACCATGCCACAGATTATTTTATGTGAACTAAAACAAATCTTCCCTTACTCAGCTCTGTACGTGTGAAAGAGGCTGCCAATAATTTTTCTTCCCCGTGTTTTATCTCTTTCATCCAGTACATGAGATTGGCTGTCAGGATATGTCCCATTAAGAAGCAGAGCACCCAGCACAAGAGAGCCTAAATTGCCATTCACTCTTTCCAAAGCAGAAATATGAAGATATTCAGCATTAGATTAATAAATGTAATGTGTCCCGAAATGAGGGAAATCATCTCCACCGTAAGCATCTTTATTTTCCTTGGGAAACTTTACAGACACATTCAGAGAGGCTGATGAGCAATAGAAGCAGTGCTAAAAGACCAATAAAATACATGAAAGTCAACATAGACAGATGCCAGCAGGTCACCTTAGATGGTTTTGTGTAAATTAAAAAGAAATATGAAACAATTTACAGCTGGCCCTTCTGCAAGACAGTTCTTTGGAAAATTGATTAGTAATCTCACAGGCTACCCTTCTCTTTGCCTTAGTATTTTACAGCTTGCACCATCCATCTGCCACCCAGGCATACAAGATCAGCAGCTACACAAATCAGTAGCTAAATAAGATCGCAGACTATTTGCTCATTTTTAAAAAGAAATGCAGAAAAAATTTGGTCAATTTGGGGTACTGGGGTGGTGCTGTATTCCAGGACAGACTGCTCAAGGACTGAGGTGCTTCTCAAAGGTACAACACCCTTGCACAGCAATGTCCCAAGGTCTGAGAACTCAATATATTAAAAAATTACTCAGTTCCAGTTGCAAGCAAAGTGTAAAATAAACTCTAATAGAGGCAATTTCCACGGTGAAATGTGAGCGAGCACATGTAAACAGTGATAGAAGTGCAGCCTTCGGTTTGTCTGAAATGAGATTCCTGAGGGCTCAGTCCTGACCTTTCCTGCTTAAACAGATCCTATCCTGACCATATTTATAAATATATTTATGGCATATATATTCATACTGTTTATGTACTCAGAGAATGATCTTCCTGTTTCAGAGACCGATCATCTGGCAGTGTTATCATCCTTCCTCCAAGCCAGAAAAACCCAACCAAGCTGTCAGAGCACAGAAGTTAACATTGTAAACGATTAATACCATTTTAATAACTAATTGCTGATTAAAAACAACATATATCCACTGTCTGGTGTATTTAAACATTCTTAATTCTTGAGTGTGCAGAGTGCTGCACTTCTCACCTTCAGCCCTGTCCTGATCCTCCCCAAAATCTGCAGGAGATGGGGCTGAGCTGTGGCTGCATCTGACACGTTCTCAGCTGAGTCTTAATCTGAGCTTGTGCAGAACAACCTCCTGCAGCCTTCAATTACCACTGCAGAACTCTGAAATTGGATCAGGGAGGGCTCTCCTGATGAGGAGAACATGAGGTGATTTTTATTGTGCACTGCCAGCTCTGGAGTGCCAGGTTAGGCTGGAACCAGCTTTAATACTTATTTTTAATTATAACTTTGCAGCAAGGAGTGGAGATCGATAAAGCAGCCTCTTTTGTCTGAGATCCACAGGCGACAATGACCATCATTCCTCTAGGGAGCATTTTGCTGAAAACAAAAGGGGGAAAAATAGGTGGAAACCTGTGATTTCTCCTCACAAAGAGGATGTGATGCATTTTCCCACTGCCCAGCAAATTTGACTCATTTTTTAGGTAGCACAAGGCCTATCACCAGCTTTTATTTTCTGTCATGAGCAGAGTGGTTGAAGGAGTGACTTCAGAGCAGCCCCTCCTGCGTTTGCTTGAGGGGTGGCTGCAGCTGGGACTGTACCTGCAGTGGCCATTTGTCACATCCATTCCATGAAAATCCCTCGGTGCCACGTTCAGGCCACTGGAGAAACTCATCTGCATTCCACGTACCCTCCCTGAGCTGCCTTTTCTCGTCCAACAGGACATTTTCCACCTCACTGGCAGGGTTTTATGGATTCAGCCAGTTACAGGCTCTGGAAGGAGGTGGGCAGAGGAGTCACCAAGTGCAGGGGTGGTGGGAGATGCTCCTGCCCCACCCCTGCACCCTCTCCCAAGGCACCGAGACTAAAATTGCAATTTCCCAAATGTTATCCATTCTTCCATAGGGAAAGTGGAGAAAAACCCCTTTATTTCTATGAGAACTCTTAAATGCTTTCCTCATTACAACCCGTAATGCCAAAGATCTGGGAGGTGTTGGGAGAGGTAACCCACACCCACAGGAGTCACACTGCACACCTAAAACAGGAACCACTCGTGGAAAATTAGGGCTGGCTATTTGTTCCTAATTATTATTCCTCTGATTTGTATTTTAAGGAGCTGAGTTACTGGAACACATGAAGGAAAAACACTTCTTTGGATGTGTTGTGCAGGTGAGCTGTGCTTAAAACAAAGAAGAAAACACCAAAATCCTCTGTCCTGCCTTGCCCTCACACCATGGTGTTTGTCCACTCTCATTAATCCCTAATAATAATTATTAATGTACTGAAAGAACCGTGAGCCAAACACTGAATTTTCCCTTGGAGTTCTGCTTAACCTTGTGGGTTTAGAGGTGACATCACCTGACGGTCAGATTTCCTCACCTTTCTCCTCATGGATTTCAGTTCCTTTTTTGTTGGCTTCTCTTTGGGTGGCCTTTGCAGAGCTTTGGGACTTCACGTCATTTTAAGCATAAGACAGAGTTTACCTGAGAAATATTTGATAAGAAATTGGCCTAAGTTAAAATTATGGAGCTATCATAATACTATCTGCAGCTATCAAATTTGAAAAGATCTTTCAGAACGCATTTTAAAAGTTTCCAAATGTTGACATTGCATCATAATGTAACTTCTATATTAATTTTTGAAGGATTCCCATGCATCTTCCTTATTCTTTCCTATATGCAGATTATTCTAAATAGAGAACACACTCTTTATTAAAAGAGTAGATTTTATTCTCCCAACTCTGTTCCTGAGGTTCAGCTTATCAGCATTTTCACCTGCATTTCTGGAGCAGGGAATTTTATGCTCTGAACACTCTGTGCTCCATAGGGACGAGTGAAAAATCCCAAATAGGCAGGGATTTCTTGGTTTCTGCCAGCAGCTCTGCTTGTTATCAGCCTGGAAGTGACAGCTGTACATCAGGAATTCTTTGTTTCAGAGATTTAACTCTAAACTCTCTTTTGCCTCCCTTAAATGGATTGTTGGATAATCCAGGTTGTAAAAAACCCCACCTGTGATTAGATTATGTCAGGAATAAGGTGCCCAAAGGAGCAGATCCTTTGTCAGTAAACCAGAAAAACTCACAGCAGTGCAGACATCTCCAGAAAAACTACTTCAGATTTATTTTGCCATCAATCCCACTCAAAAAAAAAAAAAAAAGATTAAAAAATACTAACATATAATTATAATTCCAAAAAGAGCAACCCACACTTAAACTTTCAAATTAGCCTATAATTGGAATAAAATTCTTGATTAAGATTGCTAAAGAGAGACATATTTCCCAAAGAAAATAGAATTACTGTTACAATACCCAAGGTTTGGGTTTGTTTTTTTTTTATAGTGAGCACCACTCATCACATTTGGAAGTTTTTTCCTAAGGTCAGGGTGATGTTGGAAGATGCAGCTCAACAGCATAAGGAAAAAAAGATATTTGTCTTTTTATTTTTTTCTGGGATAAGCAGAGGGTTGGCTTTTTTCCTTTTTTTTCCTTTTCCAGATAACAAAAACTACAGAAATTGATCCAAATGGAATTTTCATATTTTAGGTGACATTACTTTTTCCAAAGGTTAATAAATCAAGGGCTACCTAAAATAAAATCAGGCAAAGAAAACCAAAACTTCTGTTGGATGAGCTTACTTCACAGAAAATGTAATAAACACGTGAAATCTGATATACCACAAGCAAAATCAAGATTCATAATTTATTCATGGCTTCATCAATAGTTCCAAGAGACTCCCAGCACAGACAGATTTGTTATGCCACATTAATATTTTATTGGGTTTTATGGGAGAGGGGAAAAAAAATGAACGGGGAGGATAAAATGCTACAAATAACATTTAAAAGACAAAGGAAGAAGAGGGGGTTGGAATTACTGAGCTGCAGGACAAATGAGAGGGAAATGGTCGAATTGCTCTGAGTGAGGCTGGGTGCCACCACACCAGGGGTTCTCACAGAGCTCACAAGGCTTCATTCTCCTCCTTCAGTGCCTAAGAAACACATCTGACAAATTTCTGTTCAGGGAAGGGGATTGCTTAGGGAAAATGAATGGTCAGAGAGAAAAAAAAAATGGTGAATCTGAACTTGGTTAAGGTTTTTTTTTTAAGATAAACCTCGAGTGAGTGCCCAGAGCCATGAGTGAGAGCCCTGGAGAATGGCCGAGGCCAGGATTTTCCTTCTCCCTGCAGCATTTCAAACATTATTTTTCCTGAAAAGTGGGACTTTTCCCTCAAATGCAGTCCCATCAAGGACCCTGTGTCAGCAAGGCCACGTCTGTCCTGCTCTCAGCACCTTCCACCTGTAGCAGTTGTAGCTCAGCTGGTGACACTGCAGCAGAATACTCTCAAAACTGAAAGATGTCTTTACCCCTTGAAGAATCACAGCTCCTCCCAGCTTGGAATTAGCTTTTTTTCCTTTTTTTTTTTTTCTTCTACTTTTCTTTTTTTTTTTTTTCTTCTACTTTTCTTTTTTTATTTTTTTGGCGGAGAGTGCAGTTGAGAAATGATGGATTATCATTTCTCATTCGTGTCGCAAAGTCCATGCAATGGCCAAAGGAAATGAGCAGTTTCTCCCGAGTGGCAGAAAGTGCATTGCTAAGGTGAAAAGCAAACCAGGAGATAAAATTAAAGTGATTTGTCCCAGATCCCACAGCTGGAGAGCTGAGCTGAGACCGGAGGTGCTTTGTGGCTTTGTGAGATGCTTCACTCCTGGCACTGACTGTGGGTGGATACAAGGAAAATCCTGAGAAATAGAGGCTTCATGGAGTGAAGTTCGGCTTAAACCCTGATTTCTAGAGCCTGGATTTGCTCTGTGGTCACACAAGGAATGGCATCCTGCTTGTACCTGCAGTGGTGACTCCAGCAGGACCAGGGCAGTGAAATCCCCCTGCACTGGGAACTGCTGGGGTCACAGCCCCAGTCCTGGGGTCACTTTGGGCCCCTCATAACAAGAAGGACTATGAGGGGCTGGAGTGTGTCCAGGGAAGGGGCTGGAGCCCCAGGAGAGGCTGAGGGAGCTGGGAAAGGGGCTCAGCCTGGAGAAAAGGAGGCTCAGGGGGGACCTTGTGGCTCTGCACAACTCCCTGACAGGAGGGGGCAGCCGGGGGGGCCGGGCTCTGCTGCCAGGGAACAGGGACAGGAGGAGAGGGAACGGCCTCAGGCTGGGCCAGGGGAGGCTCAGGGTGGACACCAGGCAAAAATTATTCATGGAAAGGGTTGTCCAGCCCTGGCCCAGCTGCTCAGGGCAGTGGTGGAGTCCCCGTCCAGGGATTTAAGGTCCCCTCCATCCCAAACCATCCACGATTCTCTGAATGTGACACACAGCACTCAATCTCGCTCTGCAGAAAAGGCACCAAGAGGAACAGAGCTCAATTTCCTTGGATTCTCTGGGACACCAGAACCATCCCATATTTTGCTGTACCTCTTGGCTGATTCTAAGAGGAGGTCTCCAGCTTCTTCCTCTTCGGGGAGTTCTTGAACAAGTTCTCGGCTGCCCAGCCAAAGCTTTGCAGTTCAATTTCTCCCGGAGCACCAGGGAAAAAAAGAGCAGTCATTTGCTGGAATCACGAGCAGCTAATTTGCTGAGTTTAGTGGCAGGAAGCCTGAAGATAATCAATCCAGTTCTTCTCTACATATATGAATGCAAGGCAGCGTGCTGAGGAGGGCAAATTACACTGCTCAAAACAAGATGAAAAATCTTATCAGGTGAAACTGGGGATAAATCTTCACCAGCAGAACACTTTCCTCAGAGGATCTCCAGGTTCTTGGGAGACTTTCTGAGTGTCTCACATAGCCAGAACCCAGCACAACTGGATAATTACTCTGATTTAGGATGTGTTTATGGTTTTATCTAGAAGAGAGTTACTTTTGCAGCACAAATTTCCGGATTGCTGCAGTTATTCCTCCTCATGTTCAAGAAGTTGAACGTTAACTAAGTTTATACGGAAATATTTAACTGTTAAAAAATTCCTAATTCTTTACTGACTCTTTGTTTTTCTCTATGTAAAAACTGGTTTTTAACACTCTTTAGTTCTTGCTTGCATTTAATGTATTTTAACATAATAAAATAAAAATATAATATAATATAATATAATATAATATAATATAATATAATATCATTAATATAATATAATATAATTAATATAATATAATATAATATAATATAATATAATATAATATAATTCAGATTTTGGCCTTCTGTGCAGCTAAGAACTCTCTTTTCTGTTTCATCCAGCCAGATCCACACCAGATTGCTCAGATCCATCAGTCAGCAGAGGAAGTTTTCTCTACCCAGCACATTGCTCAGACACTGAGACAGACAAAATAAATGTGAGCTGAGCTGGGCAATATAAAACTGCCTAAAGTCCTTCTGGGGCTGTACAACTCCATAATTCTTCCGAGATTCACTGAGCAGTCATTTCTCTCTTTCTTTCTTCCTCCTTCTCTGAGGTGGGTTTAACTGGCAGGACCAAAACTCACTGCCTGGAAGTAAAAAGGAGAAAACTCTACTGTGTGTTTTACAGCTGGGTTGTAGCTGGAGAACTTCACCAGCCCTGCTGTAAAATCCCCTCGTTGGCTTCTGAGCAGTGAAAGATGGACAGAAAAACAAACAAACAAATGCAGGGATCCCTGCCCCACAGCTGACATTTAGGTCTGTGCTGGGTCTGTCAAGTGAAATCCTGAGCAGGGAATTGATTGACAACATCCCTCAAAATGCCAGAGAGTTGAGACTCTCCAAGGTCTGGAAAAGGAAGATATGGGGCAGTTTGTACCCTCTGGTGCCAATGCCTTGCTGCACCATGAGGTTTCTTCACAGTTGTCCAGAAATTTGTTGGGAAACCCAGAAATATCCCATATTTTGGTCTTTTTACGTGCAGGTTTTATGCTCTGCTGTGAACAGCAATTCTTATGAAAGCAAACAGACAAAGCAACAAGCAAATCCTTTGTAAGGTTAAATTCCCTTGGTCAGGTTTTAGGCACCTACAAAGCAAGGGTTTAATTTTTCCCACATTGGGGATTTGTGTTCCATGTTGGCACACAAAGCCAGGAGCACCAAAGGGGAAGGTGAGATCCTGAATTCAGGTGCTTTAGTTTGGCCAATGTTGCCAAGTCAACACTTGTTACTTTTTTCACTTAAAGGGTCATGTGTGCTTTTAGAAATAAAACTTGAAATAAGCTTTGGTGGCAAAGTTCCAAATGAGCTCTTTTAAATGGAAAAACAAACGAACAGACCGTTCAGCCTCATCTTTTGGAGTGCATGTGTGAGATCACTCATAGAACAATACTGTGGCCCACTGAACTCTGTGCAGAAAACCAGAAAGGAAAAGGAATATTATTCCAATTTATTGCACAAACACACCTGTGTGCACCCAAACTGAAGAGTAAAAACCAGTGTACCAATGTCATCCTCTCTAATTAGGGAACCGTGAATAATGCAGGGAATAAAAATAGAGCCATAAAAGGGTAAGAAAACTGCATCCCCCACAGTAAAAGATGCCTCCTTTGGGGTCACATCCAGCTTTTGTGGGCTGACAAAGGGATCAGTCTCAATGATGTATTGTTAAGTGACTGTTCCTCTGATCCTGGAATGTCTTCTCCACACACAGACATATTTCTGGCTTGTTAGGGAGGCAGCATGACAGTACAAAGGGCTGGATGTATGTCTGTGCATTGTAAGCAGAACTTTGAGATGCTCTGAGTCAGGATTTTATAATCAGATGCCAGGCCTAAGTAACTGGTTATGTTCTACATCTTCCCCCAAAATAATAAAAAGAAAAGTCTGAAGCAGCTCTGGATACGGGGAGGCTCTGCAAAGCTCTTTTGAGGTTTTTAAAATGCATGATTGGAAATATCTGCTGGAGTTTTTTTGTCTCGTGTTCCTCAAAATCTGATCAAACGTTGAAGATGATCAAATTTACATGGGGGAAGAAAGCACAAACTTCCGCCATTATCTCCTTTTCTGCTTCCTTATAAACCCAAACTGGATGGCATCCAATTTCTCCTCGCAACTGCCTCTGGAAATGAAAGAGAGCCTGAATAGAGGAGGAGATGAGCTGCTTTAAATGCTTTTTCATAGTTCTCACTGCTATGAAAGCTTCATTAAAAGCTGCAGCTTGCTTGTTTTCGAACTCTTCCGAAGTAATAAGCATATAATTGTGCTGGAAACTTGGGAGGAGCGTGTCCCTGCAAGCCACTGCAGCAGCCTTTCATTTCAAGGTCCTTTTGCATTTTCTTGGGGATCAGTCATTCCCATCTGAAGGAAAATTAGGAGAAATATTGGGGTTTTTTTTAAAGAGGACGTTGACGATTTGCAATGTTGATATGTCGACATAAATTACTTCCTCACGGACTGTTGACTCTCAGGGTGTGTTGTGAGGCATAACAATTATTTTGCCTTTTTTTTTGGTCTTCCTAACCCACATTCAAAATGTGGCAGGCACAGGCTCACTGCTGAGCCCTTTTACATTTACTTTGATTTCTTCAGATGGAGAACCATGAGGAATGAGGAAGAAAATTTGTGCTACCAGCATTTCTTACAGTTTATTCTAAAAAATTCAACTCCAGTGCTGAGATCCACACGTGTTCTCACTGATTCCATGGGATTTCTTCTGATGTCTCCTGTGGAGCAAAACCAACCTTGCTGCAGATGTGAATAAATGCTCTTTTGAAACAGCTGGAAGGGAACTCGGGAGCATGGACAGATGAATTTCATAGCACTGAGGATGAGAACAACACTCAAAGCCCTTAAATCACCCTCCACAATGACAATCCTTCAGTGGCAAAAATCCACTTCATGGATTCAACAAATTCAATCCAATATTTACTCATGAAATTCCGGTTTCAAAGTCCTGGGCCAGGATGCAAGAAAACAGAGACTTCTGAATCTATTAAGTCTGGATCAGAATCTTTTCTGATTTGCCCCACAAATCACAGCCCCAAACATCCCAGGATGAAAAGCAGTGTAAAAGAAATACAATATTTACAAGATTTTAGGTAATTCCCACCAAAAATGTAGGGAAAATTCTCGGGGTGAACTTAAATTAGCAAAATAAGCCTAATGGGAAGAGTGACAAAGATATTTAGAAAGTCAGCTGTGCATTCTGTTAAAAGGAATTGACATTTATTTAGAATATATATTTCTGGGGAATACGTTTCCAAGCCATGCTTCATTGCCTCCTTCCAGTCTGCACATTAATTATCCAAAATAAAGATCACAGCTTCCAAAAAGTCACTTTGACTCTGTTCCATCTTGTTTCCAGTTTATTTCTAGGATCCCAGTGAAAATTCCCTCCTTAGTTTTCAATGAAATGGAATGGATTCATAAATCAGAAAACACTAAACTATGATTTTTAAATGTTTTTTTTTTCTCCACAGAATCTTGATAGCAGCATTTTCCAGCTTTCCCCAAGCTAACTCCACACCAGCATCCAGAAAAAAGAAAGTGAATTTATATTTGTTAATTTGCTTTTACCAGTTGAGAAAAATAACTGAGTATTTTACAATAATAGACGTAAAACTTATAGTGAGGCCAGAGAACTCCAGCTCCCACTGAAACAGTGAAAATTTCCTGGCACATAAAACAAATATGGGTAAAACCAGTGGAAAGTCATTGCTTTACTTTATTTTACTCCCTTTTTTTATCAGTAAAGATATTGCCACATAAAACCCTATTTTGGAATTTTATTCTCTGATTGAGAGGCTCTTCTGATAGAAAGGAAAGGATATTCCCAGCAAGTCAAACAACTTTTTACACCCCAGGCTTTACCGTAACTCAGAGAAAAACGTCCCCAGAAGCCAAATCTCTTTGAAGAGCTGAGGCTGGAGGGTGATCCTAGAAGGAAATATTGAGTTTATTCTCCTCCGTCACCTTTTTTTCCTCACAAATTCCTAATTTCCAAGCCAGAAATACCCCGTGAGGTGCAATACTTGAGGTTCTAGGAGTAAATCCCAAACTTAGGACCTACTCTACTTAATCCATAAATCCAGCCACGGAAGCCAGGACAGCTGGATGGGGAGTTTGGAAATGGACTCCTGAACACAGATGCGGCTCTTTTCCTTTTTAATTTCAAAATCCAGCGAGGAAATGAGGGGGATGTTTGCCTTGTTGTCTGTGTGCCACAATATATGAGTTTTCATCAAAACCCTCAAATATTTTCAGGTAGAGTCATCTCCAGACACTCCCAGAAGCAATTAACACCTGCCCGTGTTTGTTTGTCCCGGGAGCTGTACAAATATTTTTTGCAGGCTTCCTGGTAAAGCTGGGATTGCTTATCCCAGAATCCTGGAGCTGCCTGTGGGCTCAGGGAATGCTGTTTGCAGCCAGGATATTTTGGTGGCAGACATCACTGGGGTGTAAGGTGGGTAAATCTCTCACTTGGCACTAAAAGGGGGAAGAGGGGAGAAGGATGCTCCAACCTTGAGTGGCTTCGGTGTTTTTCTTCTTCTTCCTAGAAAAAATTCCATGAAGAAAAGAGCCTTGAAGTGTGGCCCATTCAGGGCTGACCTACGTAGAGGGACAGAGCCGGTTGTTAGAAATAAAATAAAAAGCAAAAAACAATGGTGGAATTTTAGGGTTTTAGGGTTTAGGTGGAATTTTAGGGCTTATAAGTGTCCTCAGGAATGTGAAGGTCTTAACCCTTTAATGGTCTCCTAACCCTTCCTGCAGTGACAGTGTTTCAATATAAAATACACTAGAAAAATGAATTCAAGTGCTTCAAATCCTCCTAAGAAACGCAAATCAATTTAAAATATGGCATCCATTACCATAAGCTTACCAGCATTTTTTAATTTTTTTTTTTTAATTTTCCCTTATGGGCAGCAATTTGCCAGTTGCTTTTTTTTTTTTTGCCTCTTGCAGCAGAGAAGGATCGGGTGCTGCAGAACGAGCACTTAGGCTTTATGCTTAAATATTTATCAGTACAAGAAGCAACGCACCACGATGTTCTGGCTTTGTGTCACACTCGATTTGCCCGTGTAGGTACAACCTGTGGGCAGCTGTTACACCTAAGGAACAAATCAGTCCAAGAGTTGAGGGGCACTAATGCAAAGCAGCCCCCACCAGGGGCATGCACAGCCTCCTAAAGAGGCTGACTGGCACATTTTTGCCTTGTGCTCTGCATTTTCGCTCTGTTTCATGGGCTGAGCAGTTTGCAGCACAGGAATTCGATGTGGCTGCGTGTCACTTCAGGTGTTGGAGGTGTTTATTTGATTTATGCGTGGTTTTATGTAATGCTGGCGGTTCCGAGGAGCTTTTTCATTCTGTTTGTTGCCTCTCAAAGTTATACGAATTAGGCAATTATATAAGTTACTATTTTGACCAGAGGGAGAAAGAAACCTGATAGGACAGAGCAGTACAGAAAACCAGGGCTTAAAAGTGTCCTCAAGCACGTGAAGGTCTTAACCCTTTAAGTGCTCTCCTAACCCTTCCTGCAGTGACAGTGGCATCCGCAGTTTCAATATAAAATGCACTGGTAAAAGAAATTCAAGTGCTTCAAATCCTCCTTGCTCCCACTTTTCAGTCGTGGCTCATTTTCAGGATTATTGAGAGAAAAAAGAAATGATTCTGTCTGGTACTTTTTTCTTCACAAAGCTGCTGCATTGTGGGGCTTGTAGGAGAGCTCGCTCGACAGTGCAGTGGGCAGAGCCAAAATCTGCCTTTATTAAGACGAAATCATTGTCTGCAGGCAAAGCAAAGCCATGTGATATCTCCATCAGCGAGGCTTTCATATGCAGCTCCTCAAAACCCTGGAATAAATGGAACTGATTGAGGTGAGCCAGAGGCAACTCAGCCACCAGAGCCAAGCAAGGAGAGCATCAGAGGCTGGAGCTCCCTCGTGAGCAGGGAGCTCCTCCGAGCTCAGATCCAGCTGCCAGGGGGAGATGAGGAGATCCAGAGCTACGAGGCACTTTCTGAGCAGTCACAGTGTCTCCAGGTCCAGTTTCCAGATGGAAAGTCCCAGCCCTGGGAGCTGAAAACAGCTGAGGGGCAGCCAGCCAGTCCCAGGAGCTCTCAGTGAGGGACAGTGTCCCCAGGAGGTGACTGGCAGCTCAGCAGAGCAGATGAGACACTATGAAAATAAAAATGGAGACAGAGAAGGATGCAGGGAAACCAAGCTCACCATTATTCTCTTGTGAATTATCTCTGCTCGAGTTCCAATTAGCCAGGAGAGGAGCAAATTGTCATTTCCTTTCAGACCCCCGGGCTGGGGGACAGAGCTGGGCCAATGTTTAAGGAAGATCCCTGGCAAAGAACATGAGAAAGGGAAAGAGCAGCTCTCTGGCACACCTGCAGGTCATGCAGATTATCCTCTTCCTGCCTCCCAGCACTCCCATTCAAAGATGGTGGAATCATGGAATATCCTGAGTTGGAAAGGTCCCTCAAGGATCATCCAGCCCAGCTCCTGGCCCTGCCCAGACACCCCAACAACCCCAGCCTGGGCATCCCTGGCAGCGCTGTCCAAACGCTCCTGGAGCTCTGGCAGCCTCAGGGCCATGCCCATTCCCTGGGGAGCCTGGGCAGTGCCCAGCACCCTCTGGGGGAAAAACCTTTTCCTAATGAAAGGAAAAAGTACCTCCTGATGGGAATGTGGGTGGATGAAAAGGCTTTGCCAGTGAAATCACTTTTAGAGGTAAAGCCATTGGTGACCCTCACACAGCACATGCTGCATTCCTGATAACTTGTCCATGGGGTTCAAAATTCCAGCACTGGGCCTCCAGGAATGCTCAAAGCCAATCCTAACAACTGAGCTCCAAATTGTTCCTTCTAGTTGCAAACACAGATCCTGGGGAAGGTCTTTGGATGAATGTAACCTGCAAAGCAGCACTTTATAGCATCTATTGCAGATTATAATGAATTCACTGCCAGGCCTCCTCTCCACTAATCCCTCCTGTCCCAGTCCAGTATAATCCAACCTAAGAGCTCCTTTTCTGGACTCATGAAGCCCTTTTTAGCTGTGGTTATCTTCACATTACCAGATAATATTGGCTGAGCCCCTCTTTTCTTCCCATATCCAAGATTTTGTCACTAAATGTAGGGAGTTTGGATCCAATGTGTGATTCCCAGTCTCCCTTGTGTGCCCTGTCTGGGACAGTTTCCAAGCTGCAGCGACGCCAGGATTTACCATGTCCGGGGACAAAAGGAATCCATTTCCAGAAATCAGGCATTTCTGTGGTCTCTCTGCTGAGGTGGTGACAGTGTGTGCTGGAATTTGTGTATGGTGCCACATATCCCATCGTGGTAAAACAATTAAAACAAAGAATAGACTAAATCAAGCTGGCATTTCAAGATTCTTTTAATGGGAGAGGTCGTTGCACAGAGACTGGTGGTGATAATTAATTCCAATCCAGGGGTGGAAATGTGTGGAAAGAACCAGAAAAAAACAGCAAAACCAGGGTTAAAGATATGCCATTTTTAATTGCTACAGAAGATGGAGACCAAATGATATAAATATAAGATGACAGGACAAGAAACAGCAGAACGAGAACCATGAAGTAATGAGGCAAAATATCCTGGCCAACATCACTGCAAAACCAGTTTTAGATTGATAACACAGGGTATTTTTAGTATCACAGCTATGGGTGGTCATTTGCAACCTATGATTTTTGATTGGATTGATGGGGACACTCTAAAAGAATTGTTGGTATTTTTTAATGTGCTTTTAGAGAATTGAAAAAGCGGTTTATGGATTAGTTTGAAATAAAAAACTTATGGCAGATGAGTTCAGCTGTTCATCATCTCCATGCACTCGATTATAATGCCCCCTGTGAGTTGTGTTTTATAATTTCATTAATACATCAGAATTGGTTGATTTCCCTTCATTTTCAGTGCTAATTTTGAACATTTATTGGATTATTGTAAATATTAAAGCACCTGAACCCCACTATGTATATGAAGTGATTTTATCCTCTATGAAGACTTTAACATGGATTGGAAAAGCTACATTTATTCTTCAGCAATAAATGCTTTTAAAAGTCTGATAAAAAAGTGTGTCACTGACAGCAGCTTCTAATCCATATATTGGGTAAAAAACATCTGTGCATGTTTTTCAACAAGACAAAAAGGGGTTTTTTCCCTATTTTCTAATATTTCCTTTAAAACTGTGCAGGGGATTGAGAGGAGCTTCATTTGACCAGGATTTAGGTGTTGTAATTTGGAAATGAGTTTTTTTATGATGAGGGATAAGAATAAAAGGCAGGTTTGTAGGGGGGAAAGGAGAAGTCTTTGCAAATTGTTGTGTCAGCTGGGGAGAAATCTTTCAAGGAACTTTGCTGTGATGCTAATGATCTTTTTTGGGGGGCTGAAAGGGAGAGGAATTGGAGGTTATTTGCCCCAGCTGAGAAGATTTTAGAATAGTTGCTGGTATAACAATGGGCAGAAAACTAGATTGATCAGGGAACAAGAGATGTATAATTGGCAGAAATCACCCTGTGGTGACCCAGCTGATCCCTTCAGAGAGCTGGAATTCAAGACTTCTGGAGCTGTGCAGCAATTTGTATCTCAAAAGCTGTAATTTCCCTTGAAAAGGAGTGACAGTTTCTCTGACTAAGCCCGCTTGATTTTGATTTTCCCCACTAAGGCTCTTCAGCCATTGGCCTTTTGTATTAACTTTTCATCAGTGAGGGCTTTTCCTTAATTAGACTTAATATTTTGAAAAAAAAGCAAACCTGTTACTCCATTTCTCCATGTCAGGATTAGAGATTTGGCTTTAAAAATCAAGTTTGGTTGCATGACGACAGTTCAGCAAATATTTCTGACAAAGTGAATCTGTCAAATAACTCTTTGACCCATTCTGGAGTAAAATCTCCAGTAGCAGAGATCTTCCAAAGAACAGGCTTGGATAAAGTCGTGTTTTTAGCTGGGTTTCTGTTAAACAGACCTTAATTTCCTTGACCCGGCCCTTTTTAGAACACAGGAATCACAGGGCTGAAATGGAGACTTTTAAACACAATTTGAATCTTTGTGGATGCAGCAGGAACTGAGGAAAGGGACCATGTCCGACTAAGAACTTCCTCAGAGGGAGCAAAGGGTCACCAGAGATCTAAGTAATAAACAGGCAGATGTGATTGAATGGTGCAGGAATTCCATCAAGATTGGAGAGGTGATGCCTGTAGGACACATGGAGTATGAGCAGATGGAGGATGCTTCCGATCATGAAAATAAAATAAAATAAAAATAAAAAATAAATTGAAATAAAATCATAGAATCATAGGATGGTTTGGGTTGGAAAGGACCTTTCAAGGTCATCCAGTCCCACCCCCTGCCATGGGACATCTGCAACTGGACCGGGTTGCTCCAAGCTCCATCCAACCTGACCTTGAATTTTTCCAGGGCTGGGGTATCTACCACCTCTTTGGGCAGCCTGTGCTTGAGTTTTACCACACTCATTTTCCTCAAATCTAATCTGAATCTACCCTCTTTTAGTTTAAAATCATCACCTCTTATCTATCACAATAGGCCCTACAAGCTCCTTGGGTAGAAGCTTAGAGGATGGTTCACTGTTTAAAAAATTAGAATTAAATTTAAATTCTATAAGTCCAGACTATGAACTTGCTATTTTTTGGCTAATTCTGCTTTCTACCTCTGCAAGATTAACCTCTCTACAAAGTGGAGAGGGGAGCCACGTGACTTTTTGGATACTGATGATCTGGTTTTTTATCACCTTGATGTAGGACCTGGAAAACCAGAGTCTCTGATAAAATTCTCACTCATTTACAGTGGTGATGGTTAATGGTGGTTAATGCTTTCTCCTCCAGCTGCACATGTGCTGGTCTTGAGAGGTTACTAAATGATTTTTCAGGAAACACTAAATGATTTTTCAGGAAACTGCAATATTCTTTACAGTTGTCATGCTCATACATAAGGATAAGGTGAGTGGCTAACCCAGCCTTTGCCAATTCAGCTGAGTGGAAGGGGCAAGAGGAGGAGAGGATCAGCAGTAACCCAAAAAGAGAAATTAAATAAGAATTGGTCATTTTGGATAAAGCATCCTTTAGGAGAGCGTGGCTGCCTGCACTGAGCTGGGTTTGAAATGAAATCTGACTTTGGTCGAACGCAATTATCAGCTGAGAGGTGGGAGGATTCAGTGCCCCGAGTGTGTTTGATAACATCCACCAGGTGATATGGGCATGGCACCAGCAGTGGGTGATCCTAACCTTGTAGAACACACTAATTAGCTCTCCCTTTTCCTGTTGTCTTGGGCAAACTAATTGCTACCGTCGTTTTCTGAGACCATGGAAAAATCCCTGCAAATAGAACATCTGCTTTTGATTAAACACATGCAGAGATATTTCAGCAGACACCCATTAATCAAACTTAAACTTTGTTTTACCTCTTTTTTAGTTAGTCAGTTGTTACGAAAATCTACTTTTTCTTCTATTTATCAGTGGTTAAAGAGGTACTGGGCTACAGTGTGGTTGGGGAAGGACCTGGAAACACTGAAGATATTATTTTCCCATATATTTCCCTCACTTGTAAAATTCATTTTGGTTTAATTTTCGAAATGGGTGAGCAGCAATTTGAGATAACACAGCCAGGGCTGAGTGCCTGTAAACCCAGCACTTCCAGAGGTCCATCACTGCCAGCTTTATTAAGCTCAAAGCTGAGGAAAGAATGATTTGCTGCCCACAGACTCTGTGGCAAAGCTGATTTGGGAGCCTTGGGAAGAGTCATATGAGGGAAGAGCTGAATGAAAATTTTCTGTCTCCAGCTTTTCTGAGTTTTGGCAGAATTAGCTGAGGAGTCAAAGTCGACAATGCTTTTAATAGGAAAGTGGTAGAATGACCTAAAATGTAGGGTCAAAATGTGCTAATTAGGTAACAATTAATGTTGAGTGACCTCTAGTGGTGCTTTCCCACAGTTTATCCTCAAACTGGGATCCCTGGCAGGAGCTGGAGTTCGGGGTCTATATTTAAGAGCCCTCCCCCACCAACAGGATAAACAGTCTGTAAATAATGGGGGTTTGCTTTTCTGAGAAAACTTCTGAAAAACTGAAAAAGAAAATCAAAAGGTTTTTTATGTATGGCTTTGTGCTAAAATCCTTTCTTGCCACACCAGGCAGAGCAGCAAACTGGATCCCTCCCCTCAACACAAGTTTTGATATAAAACTATTGTTTATTACCCTGACATTTGAGAAGACTCCAGCTGTCAGAGGGTCAGCTGTGAGTGCTTTGCAGTGATTCCATTTGCCATATTCTATTTTCCATATTCCACATTCCATATCCCACGTGAAGGCAGGACAATCATTTCTTTGCCAAGTGGCCATCACACACACCCAGATCTGTGCAGACACCAGGGGCTCTGTTCCTTTCCTGAGCCTCTCTCTCAGCACTCCCCCACACCTGGAATTCTCTCAGTGGCACTTGTGCCATCAGATCACTCATTCTTAAACCATACCTGGTCCCCAGGGATGTGCCAAAGGATCACCTGGAGGTCACCTCTTCTGGTGAGAAGTGAGAGCAGCTCCCTCACTACTTCTGCAAAAAAAAATAATCCCCTGAGGTGGTTCCTAAACGGGGCAGAACGAGCCCAAGTGCCTGGACCAACAGGATCAAGTCTCACCCTCCAAGTGAGATGCTCATATGGATATTCATTCCTAAACATCTCAAAGTGGTGCTGGGAGAGGCTGCAGCCAGCCAGGCTGACCCCAAGGCCATCCTTGGCATTCCATAGGCATCTGGAGTTTATTCTGGTGAAAAGAAGGCTCAGGGAAGACCTTGTTGCTCTCAGCCTGACGGGAGGGTGCAGCCAGGTGGGGTCAGGCTCTTCTCCCAGGGAACAAGTGACAGGACAAAGGGAAATGGCCTCAAATTACACCAGGGAAGGTGCAGGTGGATATTAGGAAAAAATTCTTCACTGATAGAGTGGTTAAGCATTGGAACAGGCTCCCCAGGGAAGTGCTGGAGTCACCATCCCTGGAAGGGTTCAAAAAACAAGCCGATGTGGCACTTCTCAATATTTTTTAGTGGGTGTGATGATATTTGGTCAAGGGTTGGACCTGACTATCTTGGAGGTCTTTTCCAAACTTAAGGATTCTACGGGATCACCTGGAATGCTTTATAGCAGCTTCCCCAAGGACAAACCTGCTCCCCAAAGAGAGATAAACAGATATTAAATCACAGGAAGGTCACAGGATTTGCTCAAGATAACTTTGTGCAGTGATGGGGATGGTGGGAGTGACCCGACGTGGCAGCATCTAAGTGCAAGCTTCAGTTAAATGAGGTAAATCTGATTTTTTCAAATGTTCCAGAGCACCCATCAGGTAACAAATTAATCCCCTTAATTTTCCCTAAACTCTTACCTCGGGGTGAATTCTGAAGCAGCATTCCCAAAGTAGAAACTCTGGGTGTTTGCTCCGGATGAGGGAGGGGCAGTGAAACACCTCACGAAGGCCTCGGGCCTCGAGAGCAGCACGCGAGGAATCCGAGCCCGTAAAGATTTACTGTGCTCACAATTACAGCCCCACCAGCCCACGAAAAGCCACAGTAAAAGATATGAGTTAGTTCTGCTGAGCAGAGCTGCAGGCGTTCGATTTGCACAGGTCCTGCCTTCCGAGCATGTAAATAAAACCTCGGATGCTCCCTCAGAATGCACCAGGCCTCGCCATGACACGGGGCCTGTCCTGTAGGGGTTCGTTTTTGGGAGTGGTCCTGAATTACTGAATTAATTGCACTTGGAAAAAGTGGTCCTGAATTACTGAATTAATTGCACGTGGAAAAAGTCGCTTTTTATGTGCTTTCCTTTGATGCAGCAGCTGCTGACGAGGGTTTTCAGTGAAATCTCAGCTGACTGATGGTTTCCTTCACACAAAGATGGGAGTCCAAAGACACAGTGGGGATATATGACATAATTATTTTGCCTAATGGAAAAAACATTCATTTCGATGGCAGTCCTAAATGATTGCTGCCTTAAAGGCAAATGCTTGAGTATATTAAGGATTTGAAAATTGGGTGATTAGTAGAGTAAATCTTGAGTAGGGAGGGCAAGAAAAGCCTGTGTTTTGTCCATAACTTAATTCAGCAAGGAATAACTTGCAAGAATTTAATCCTTTCTGTATTTATTTCTTTTTCATGCATGCATGTCCTCTTCATTTAATGGGCTGAATGTGTTTGTTTCTTCCTTAATTAAAATTCTATTAGCTCTTTAAGTTCGTGAATAACAGAGATACCCAACAGAACTCTATGAGCAACGCAGGAAGTTTTACTAAAAATCAAAAAATGGATAATTTTAAATATCTTGATGTGAAAGTATTTCTATAATTAAACCTAGCTCTGTAAGGTAAAAGGTCACAGTAATTTCTTTTTAAAATATGCTCAGTAATTCTCAATTATTTTCAAATAATCTTGTTTGGGTTTAATATCACTATTATTACTATTAACTCACTTGGCCCTGGGAGAAAATTGTGATCCTTTCAAAACACACAAAAGACAGGAAATGTCTCTGTAGCTTTATGGCAATATAAGAGTAAGTGATTTGATCTATTTCTGTAGAAACTTGTTGCTCTGAAAAGACTTTTAAATCTATTTTACTTTCAGTCAATGGTGAACTTTGGTGTGACATGTGTGAGTTTGCACTTAATCCATTTTGTGGTGACCTGCTCCTTTATTGCTGTCTGCTCCAGCGTGGGAGAAAGATGGTTAAACACAGGAGCTGGTGGGAACTCCTCAAATGAAATTTCATTTTTCAGGGCAAGGCAGGGCAGCTCTGAGAGCCAAATTTGTCTCCTGCCGAAGGAGAGAGAGTTGCTCTTTGGAGGCACTGACTGCAGGCAGAGAGAGGCGCGAGGAACTTAGGCAAGGGTTTAACTTAAAAAAATCCAAAATCTGAATCTCTTGGTTTCACTTGGGTGATGATTTACACTTGCAAGAGTGTGGCAGCAGAGTCTCAGGTTTGTATTAAGATGAAAAATGAGTGCTTTCCATTAAATAAACTTCAGCTTTGGAGCAGCTCCTTCTTAGGTTGTCACTGTCTTCTCATTCTGTTTTGTGGGATTTGATGGTTATTTTTTAACTCATCAAAAAATAGCACTGAAAAAAGGACTTTAAAAAATAAACTCACGGATAAAAAAACCATTTATGAGACTTTCCAGATATACAAAAAGAGTGGAAGATTTCAAAATCTTCTTATTATGAACAGTATTTTATGCAACTGCTGTTGAAAATAATCTATGCAAAGGAATTTTTCCTTACCAGTAAAAATACAATTTAAAGATTTATGCTGCAGTTGCAATGCTCAATTCTTGGGTTTTCCAAAGGCAGCAAGATGGATTCTGAAGTCCTTATAAAGCTTCTGCAAAACATCATGTGCCTGCCACAAATTCCTGCTTAGAACAATTTAAGTTGCAAATAAGGAACCAGCCCAGAAATTCTGCATTTTTGGCTTGCTGTAAATGACTGTCCTTGTTGTTATGGTAATTCGATGAAAGAGACTCTCAGGAATCAAGTTGTTGTTTGTGTATAATTCCCCAAACTGAGAAAGAAGCTGCTGGGTGGAGGAAGGAACCGCCACTGGTGAAGATGTTGAGCTCAATTTAGGCCTATAAAATGTGGCAGCATTTAAAAACCAATAATCTTGGTCACACCACGTTCACAGG
This sequence comes from Dicrurus megarhynchus, assembly GCA_013399195.1. Taxonomy (NCBI): domain Eukaryota; kingdom Metazoa; phylum Chordata; class Aves; order Passeriformes; family Dicruridae; genus Dicrurus; species Dicrurus megarhynchus. The sequence continues at coordinate 310,824 of VXAD01013573.1, read as the reverse complement.
CTGGGAGGGAGTGAGGATTCCAAAGGCATGGCTTGGATGATCTCGAAGGTCATCACACAGCATTTGTCTCAGGAAATGGGATGCACAAATTCCAGGAAGGGCAGGACCCCTGGAAGTTCTTCTTCACTGTTAAAGCTGTTAAATTACAAAAATCAGACAAAGCTTGGAGCCAGGTTGGGAGGCAGCACGATAATGCCAATGGGAAGAGTGAAAGTTGGATTTACTGAGCCAAAAACTGCTGAAGCAAAAGTGGCAGGAATATTTCCACTTGTTAAAGGTATAATTGTGCAGAACACAGGCAGAGACACCGTGGAAAAGCAATAACAGGGCTTGGAAGAGTGGGACTGATTGTACATGTGCAAGTCAGGGCAGGTGCTGCACTCTGTGTGCCCACTAAAATCCCCAAACCACAGGATTCACATCTGAAACTGGCAGAGGGAATAGACTTTTCCAAAGTGTGCTTGTCCAAAGCCTGGCAGCACCGTAGGAATCGGAATTTTAAAAACACACTAATTCTGACTGAACTCACACATTCGTGCCTATTGAAGTAGGAAAGATTACCCTGGGGGGAGCCAGTTACCTGCAGGATTTCAAAGACGAATGGATTGACTCCTGCAGAGAATAAATAGTATTTTCTGGTTTTTGGATGACATACCTGGGAGGAATTCAGACGAGTATTTACAAAACCTTGAGGAAATTCCAACATGTTATAAAGCTATGCTTTAAAGCGAACAAAAATGAGATTGTAGGCATGAGATTTTTTTTTTATCTCCCTAAAACCAAGTTCCTTGCCTAAGTTTCAGGAATAAATGCTTTAAAAAGGAAAATAAAAACTATGGAGCATGCATAAGTACCTCGATGTTGCACAACTTCTGTTGCTTTTATCCATGTGAAAGGTTTCTTATGGAAGTTCCAAATTATTATTGCTAATTAGGCTGATGTCTTTCTTGATAAAGGAAACATAAAATAGATGTGGATGGAGCATTAAAATAAGATCTTTTGGAGGCAAAAAACAAAAAAACCCAAGAGCTCTATAGTATCCTATAATTTGAGGTCATTCAGGAGAACCTTAAACCACAATTTCCTGAAGGAAAATGGGCTGTTGCTTCATAAGACTATGGGAGCAAAAAAATTCCCAGTTATTTGCCTTTTAGATCATTATCAAAATCTGAAAATACATCTATGTTTTTAAAATAAAACTTGCACTCCCATTTAGGAATTAGTAAACTCTAGGAGCATCTCTTAAAAATTATCTTGATGCAGCTACAGAACCATTGGTAAAAAAGAGGGGTGACAAATTTATCTAATTTTAGGGGCAGGCATTTTTGGAATCAATCTTTTCATTGCTGTTTTACTATCGTAAAACTCCTTGTGGACTGTGAAACACATGTCCATCACATCCCTTCTTCCAGACACCAACAAATTCAGCTGGAGGCAGGGAAGAGAAGGTGATTTTCCAAGCAGAGGCCTGGATTTCTGTGTGTTTTTGGAACAGCCATGTCACAGAAGATATTCAAGCTCCAGTGCTTCACTGAGCAGCGTTACCTGGGCAGGAGATGCTGATTTCCAGGAGGAGCAGCACCAAGGAGCTTGTGAACCTTGTTACCAGCAGAATTATCCCAGTAGCATTGTGGAGAAATAAAAAAGGACTGAAAGAAGCTGGTCTTGGTGCAAAGTTTGATCAGGGCACCTGAGGCCTCTGGAGCCTGCAGGAGCGAGGGCAGGACATGTTTCTCCCATTCTCTTTGGATTGTGCCTCTTGTGTGTGGTCACCTGGACTTGCAGCAGTGTTTTTATGGAGGATTTCCCTGAAAATCTCTTTCAAGGCCTTCCTGGGGGACACAGTGACCCCAGGGGCACTTGGTGTGATTCTGCCTTGCCCCGTCCAAGTGAGAGTGCCTTTGGTTATGTCCATTCACTGCTCAGGCTCAGGAGAAATGGGGTCCTGCATATTTGAGTACAAACTTGTGTCCTGTGCTCAGTAACAGGGAGGAAAAGAAAACATCATTGTCCTCAGTTAATTGCTTCTTTGTGATAGGCTACACTTCAAAGGCACTTTAGTCTCAAGTGCATCTTAGCAGAGAAAAACCCATATTACCGATTTGAGCACCCACTATTTCCAGCCACACCAATGAATGAATTCCACGTAATAGAATCTCCACATGTGGAAGCAGAATGTGAAATTAGTTTGGGGTTTGGTTGGGGTAGGGTTTTTTTTTGTTGGTTTTTTGGGGTTTGTTGGTTTGTTTTGTTTTTTAAAGCACGGTTTTAATGAGGTGTTTAGTTTAGCACATTTGGCTCCTCCAAATTACCTCAAGGGGATTCATATGTTAACGAACTCCACAGCTGTTGTTTGTGAAACCAGCCTAGCACAAGCAGAGCATGTTGTGCAAAGATTTAAATGCTCTGCTGGAGAGGTCACTGTGCTCCTTTGTCTGCTGTCAGTTATTAATAATGAGCCTACTACTTAATTTTAAACACTAAGTTAATATTTTTTCAGCATTGAATGCGTTCCAGGTGGGTTTGGTTTGGGTTTGAATGCCTGAGTCAACAGAGGCAAGATGCAAAGGATGATCTGATTTTATGCAATTGATGAAACATTTCTGCGTGGGGACGACCGGTGATGAAGTTTCAGGCTTTGGAGGTGGCCTGAAGAGGCTGCATTGAGCAGAGAGAACGTTCGCAATGATAATTGTTTTATAAACATGCCCCGATATGCTTCAAAAGCTTTAATTCTGAATTTCTTAAATTAGGCTGGCTTTGCTCCTGGCAAGCAATAAACTGTTTTCATTTTAGATGTCACTTTACATTTAAGGAAATTAATAACTGCGAAAGAAAAAAAAAATCCCATTTGCTAAGTAAGGGCAGAGAATCTGTTTTTTTTATTTCAAGTATCCAATTAAAATCCACAGCTCTCCTTGTTGAACAAACCCTGGATTTTTAAGGGCCAGAGAGACAGAATTTATATGCTAGAAGAGTAATCCCAGTTCTTACCATCTCATGGGAAGCAGGATGTGCTCTGCTGTTTCTGGAGCCCACCTGGCCACATCCCAGTGTTGGGAAATCCAGTAGGCAGCAGGTTGTCCAGAAGACTTGGGTTAGGGACTGCTGCTTCCCAGCCTACTCCCACATAGCACATTCCACAGCATTCTGGCTCATAGATCATTTCATCATTTCGATATTTGGGTTTGATTTCCTCCATGTGCTTTATTAGTGAAAATAATGAATGATTTAATAATGAATCATTAACATCAGAGCAGCCTCTGCTGGCTGGTGGAGGCAGAGCTCTGATGCACAGCCCCACAGGGGATTTCATTTGGATGGGCCAGGCTTTATTCCTGCCCTCGAAGGTATCAGCATTTAAGTGCAAGGAATGATATTTTGCCTGGAGTTTAGGCAGAATATAAAATAGATGTCCAACGGGAGCATTGCCAAATTCTAGCACTCCATATTGGATGAGATCAGGGCTTCTGTCAAACAAATGCAAATGTGGTGTGACTTTCTTGCACACAAAGCAAGAATTTCATCTGAGCCTCCATGATATGGCTCTGAAAACATAATTAAGCTCAGACAGGAGAATAAAACCTTTGCCTTGCTCAAGACAGAGAGGTTACTAATTATTGTAAAGTGGTTTTGTTTGTAAATGAAGTTTTCGGAACGACTTGGCGTTGCTGGAAGAGCCCTTCTATAAAGAGAATAACCCATGTCAGGGGAAAACACAACAATGCTTTCCCAAAGTCCTTGTGTTGCTATTTTACAGATGGAAAACTGAGGCACAGTGTCCCTGAGACCCAACTCTCCCAAGTTATTTAGCTTGGGAACAATGTGGGATCAGTGCAAGCTCCTGCTGGTTCAGAGTTAGTTTTTAAGGTTATGGGATACTTTCCATCCAGTGCCACCTTGGAGGGATGGTTGGGGTGACATTTAATGTCACCTACAGTGGCTGCTCAACAAATGGTCTTCTGTCCCCAAGGCAGGGGGCTGAAATCAGCCCTTCATTTAACACAGGCCACTGAAAACCAGCCACGCACAGGCTTCTCTCACTTAGGCAGATGAGCTGGATGCAAACGGGTAAACTGGATTGCTGATGTTGTATTCACCCTCCCCCATGTGCAAGCCCCATTTCCAAATGTCCATTGAATGGGGATAGATGGAGAGAATTTTGCACGATTTTTATTGCTAACTCTGAATAATGGAAGTGCAGCAAATGCAGCATGTGGGCCACTCCTTGGACACTCTGAACATTCAGTTCAAAAATATTTGTAACGTAGTGAATAAGAGGCTGTTCCCTTGCTCAGCATGGAGTTCGAATGACTGCCAGTCGGGAATGAAGTCACCTTCCATTTCAGGATCTTTCATCGAAAAAGGACGAGTTTTCCTGTGGCTCTGCATTTGTCATGTGTGTTCCCAAGGAAATGTTGAGAAACCGAACATTTCAGGAAGGTGGAAGGCTTGGAAGTACATTTACACCCTCTTCTCCTTCGTTCAGCGCATCCCAGCCCAAATCTTCTCCAGAGCACAGCCCTTGTACGCACTGTGACTTTGCTGTCTCTCAGGACATGACAGGCTTTTCCAAAGGGAGCTAGGACTGGGAATGGGTCAGCAGAAACCACAGCACCCCAATACTTCACCTTGTTCATTCATGGATTCCCCAAAATATATACCAAAAGGGATTAAACATTCTGGAGGGGATGGATGGAGGGATGGATGGATGGCAGGTACTTAAGTTTCACCAGTATTCCTAAAAGTTGAACCCCCTGACCAATATTCTAGTAACAAAATTAGATATTCCTTTAATAAGTAATTCCAATTTTCTAGATATTTCTCAGATATTCCTAATACCAAAAAATAGCAAAAATCTAACAACATCTGAAGATGTAGCAGGTCCTGTGGAAAGGAACTTTGTCAAGTCTTTTGGAAAGGAATACGAATGTGATAAAGGTGCAGACTCAGCTCACTTGTGGCCATTTCACAGAGCAGCAACACACACAGACATCCCCCATTTATATAAACCCCATTTGTATAACTCTTTAAATACTCCCCAACACATCCCCACTGATGCAGAGCCATTTCTGATAAAAGCCCAACTCTTTTCCTGTATCAAAATGCACTCATTGTGCAGTAATTCAATGGCATGGCTCTTCCTCTTTATGAGCTCTGAAAATATCTCATTAAGAGTTTCATAAATTACCACCATAACTTCTGCTGACGCGCTCGTTCATCCTCGGCTCAGAATAAATCCGGTTGACAACTTTAATGGAACAAAGAGGGGTTTCCCAGGCTGTGATTCAGCACTCAAACACCTCGGTGTCATCTCCAGCTTGGAGGTTTGACAGAGCCAAGGTGTGAGGTGCCACTTGAGACAAGCTGGGATGGGAGCGTGAGGGAAGTGCGGGGATGTTTTTCCTCCCCTCTCTCGGATCTACCGTTTCAGCACTCTTCACCATCTGGTGGAACACTTCAGAGAAGAAAACAGTTCTGCAATATCTAATTTTGCCATGTTTTTGGAACATCATTATAATGATCTTTGTGTCATTTAAGTGTGATTACTCGTCCTCCAAGGCTTTTCCTGTTTACACTTAAATAGTACTGGAGCATGGCCAGATACGCTTGAAATGAAATGGTACAAAATACTACATTTTTATCATAAAGGCTTAAAAGCAACATTTACAATCAGGGGACACAGCCTGTACTTTGCATTCTGGTAGGTTTTTTGTTTTGATCTCATTGTAGTAGTAGATAAATAAAATTAATTAAGCAAGCATAATTACCAGTTAAATTTTACAAAATCCCGAAGAAATGGAAGGCCTAATTCAAAGTGGCGGTAATGGTGTAAATAATTAAGTCAAATTGTTTTCATTTTCATGCTGCATATTGTTTCCTTCAGCATGTAATGGTACAAGGCAAAGTGTACGCAGTGCTCGAACTAGACAAATAATAGATAAATTTATTCATAAACACTTTGTGGATTGTAATTAGAAGTTCGCTGCTGCAGTGTCTACAGCACCAGTCTATTTTTTCCTTCAGTTTCTGTAAATATTTGCCTGGGTAAATTTTTTGTTTTGAAGAATGTGGAGAGAAGGAGAATACACCACAAGTGTTGCAAAATCATCTTTGCTTCTTGGTTTAAGTGGCATCCAGGGTCCCAGCGGCATCCAAGGTCTGTGTCCTCAGCATGGCCCAGGTGGTCCTCTGCCTGCAGCAGGCTGAGGCAGGCTGGGAGCTGGGTGTGAGATGAGTTTCCCTTCTCTCACTGCTTGGTGCCCTAAATAGAGCTTTTCCTACCAGGAGATACAAATTACCTGGCAGATCCTGCCAAAAAACCCACTGGACCTCAGGGCTCCAGCAGAGATTGCCTGGACACGGGGCCGGGCAGGCGCAGTGATTGTGCGTGGGTAAACACATGGTGGGAGGAGAATGGGATTGTTTCTCTTCAGGGCTGGTGAACTTTTCCTCAGTGAACTCATTCCAGGGAGAGCTGTGATAATCCAGCATGGGTGGAAGCTCAGGAGATCCTTTGGGGGTCAGCGCTGGCCGTGGCTCAGCTTTGAACCCCAGGCAGTGATCCTGAAAGGAGCATTTGGGGAAAGCCCCCCATCAGCAGCTCCTGGGTGCAACCCGTTTGTGTAACCACCTCCCAGCTTGTTCTCAGCATAGCACAAATTTATTAAAACAGTTTGGAAAATTCAGGGACACAGAAGGTGAAACCTACCGGATAAATCCGCCATCCAGGACCTCCTCAATGCATTCCCAGTGAGAGAAATCAGGGATTGCATTAGGATTACCTGCACTCCCTAAGGTTTGAAGGACCTTATTCTGCCCCAATGCTTCCACATGGGTACTGTGAGTGTTATTAAGTCACGGAACGAGTGGCAGAAGAGACTGTGGCACTGCTTGAAGCTGGCACGTGCCAGTACCTCAACCACCTGAGCAGAGAGTGCAGCACCAGGCACTGCAAACAAATCCCTGCAAAGCTCTGCACGGTGGTCAAAAAGACTCCTCGGCTCTGCTGATTCTTTCCATGTTCTTCCAGCTGGAGGGAGAGCTGAAAAATACCATGGAGCTTTCACTCACCTCTCGCTGCAGTGGAGCAGAGCTTCTGCATAGCACTACTGGCCTCTGCTGCCAGCATGGGAGAGGAGGCAAGGAGAGAGGCTTCCCACACCTCTGCCTCTCCGGAGGGCCTCCTGATCCCTGAGTATGAGCTGCAGGAAAACCAATCTTTCATCTTTACCTTATTTTCATGCTTACAAATAAAGGTCAAGGCTCCTGTGCTGTAGCCGGCGCCGAACGAGCTTTGAACAACCGCCCTGAAATGTGATTGTAATTAGTTTCCTTTCAATCTTGATGTGAACAGTGATCTTAAAATGCCAGGACTGTAGCAGTGCATATGATTAACAAGCACACAGAAAGGCAGTCTATGGAAAAATATGGATAGAAAAGAACAAAATGCAAATGTTTCACTGCTTTAAATTTTATTATCCTCCCAGCTCTTCATAAAATACTGTAGACATCGTTTGATTATATTTTTAGTCTAGGGAATTAATTTTTAACTAGGGAACTCGTTTCTGTCATATGATTACTCTTCTCTGCAATGGCCTGTAGGTCTGAACTAAAAAAAAAATCAGAGTTTTAATTGCACTAATGATGCCCAGAACTCAAATTAATCTCACTTACGTGTGTGCCGTGCCATGCAACATGTGCTGGAGCTGCAGGCAACGTGTGCATCTCTTCATAGCAGTGATTTCTCCAGGAGCCAGGTGTAAAGCCTGGCCAGGGGTAAGGCTGTGTCCCCGCCGTGTCACCGCCTGGGAGGCTCCTTGGAGGCGGCTGATTCTGTGCAGCCAGTGGAGGGGAAGGAAGAACAACAGAACCAGTGATATTTCCTGGTCACTCCTCTGATTTCAGCTCACTTGGCTCAAGGGTAACTCACAGCAGAGCCTAGGGGAGGGTGAAGAGGAGTTCTGAGCACTGTGCTCTGGTCACATCCACTCACAGCCCCCGTCCAGCTCCTGGCTGCACCTGGGATGGGTGGGAACTGCTCCCAGGGAGGCAGAAATTCCCTCACCCCGACAAAAAGGACCCTCAGGGGTCCTTTCCCCTGCTTGGAGCAGGAGGAATGGGAAGGTGAGAGAAACAGAAGAAATTACATGGAGAGTATTTTGCTTGAGAAACTACCAGGCTGCATTTTCTACCTGGGGAAAAAAGTATTTTTTTTCCAGCTGCCAAGTAAATTCATTTTGTCGAAATACAGGTCTTTAAAAAAAAATCAGAATAGATCTAGAAGGTCATGGCAGAGACACAGAGGAGATAAAACAGAGAAGACCCTTCAGAGGAGAGTGGTTTAACACTGTGGCTCTCCTACCCTTCAGGCTGACTCGTCCTGCAGCATCCTGACCCAGACATGCTGTTGTGTCTCAACCTTGACATTGTTGTCTGAGACAAAACTGCACTCCAGCACCTACTCAAACATTATTTATTCTCTTCTCCAAACAATTTGAACTCAGATACCCCTATTTTAGAGCAGCATGATACCTCCATACAGCTGAGAGTGCCCTCACTCAGAGTTTGTGGTACCTGACACCTTGAGAGCACAGCTCTGCTTGGTTACCTCATCCCAGTACCTTGGGCTCTCACTCTCCACACTGAAATCCACTTCAAATGGAGTGCTGAAAATCCAATTGTTTGCTGTCAAAAAGTTTCCATCTTGTGATGAAAGACGTGACCTTTCTTTTTGGATTGATTAGTAAACATGAGGTAAAATGCGGGAGCACGCCAGTGTTAACTTGATACCGCCACAGGCTCTGTGCATCAAATATTTCTCCTTTATTCTGAATGTCCTGTTAATGAGAAAAATATTCAAATCAAAGCAATGTGTTTCCTTCGATTCTCTTCAGAGTGTAATTTGGAGCTTCAGAATAGCATGCTCAATTATGTCTGTTTTATTCCTAAATTAGGGGGGAAAAAGCGTCAGAAAATTATTAAGTAAACCTCTTAGCAACTGTTAAACAACATCCAATATTAATTGTTTAATCACTTTTATTATTTTTCATCAGGTAAGAAGTGAATAGCACACTTACTCAAAGGATTTGTTCCACAAAACACTTGGGACATCAAATTCCAAAGTCAGGCAGATTCCAAAGGCACAATGACTGGGGAGATGGGCAGAAAATTTTCCTTAAAAACTGCTGGAGAGGCTGGTGTGAGCAGGAGCAAGAAGGAGCATTTTCTTACATGTTCTGGCACTTCATGGAATGTCTGGTAAAGGTTGAGCAGCAGGGATGTGCCAATGCTGCAGAGCCAGCAGCAAGTGGGGGCTCCTCGATGCTCAGCAGCTCCCCAGGGTGGGCGTGGGCCCTTTGGGTGTTGGGTTTGTTTCACCCAGAGCTGGTACTTCCCCTCTGCATAAGGATTTATTCATCCCAGCTCCCCTGGGCTGCTGGGCAAGCCTCCCACCCTGCCGTCCCACGCTGCATTTCAGGGAATCTCGCCAAGCCAGGGCTTCCCCTCCCGAGGCTCTGCTGCGCGTCCCTGCGGGGCCACCCGCCCACGCCTGGCTCGTGGACATGGCAGCAGGAGCTGATGATGGCTGAGGCACCATCCCAGCCATCCCCACATCCTCAGGAGACTGCCCAAGGCAAGGAGGCTCCTGAGGCTTCCTGGGGAGAGTGAACAGTGTCAGCACAAACCCCGCTCACGGAGCGAGCGTGGGCAGGGGGATCACCCAGGGGCGTTTGGGGTGCAGGCAAAGCAGGCCTGCTTCCCAAATTTCCCAAGAGCCATGAGAAATTAATTCCTCAAATATAATACATGCAAACAGTATCAACTAAGATGGCACATACCACAGGAAACATGCAGTCAGTGTTGCTCCTTTCTTCTTCTCTTTCGCACAGGTTGAATTATCCATATTTGCTGTGCATAGGTTGCATTATCCATGGGTTGGATATCAGGGAAAGGTTCTTACCCCAGAGGGTGCTGGGCACTGCCCAGGCTCCCCAGGGAATGGGCATGGCCCTGAGGCTGCCAGAGCTCCAGGAGCGTTTGGACAGCGCTGCCAGGGATGCCCAGGGTGGGGTTGTTGGGGTGTCTGTGCGGGGCCAGGGGTTGGACTGGGTGATCCTTGTGAGTCCCTTCCAGCTCAGGATATTCCATGATTCTATAACAGCTTTTGTTCCTCAGCATCCTTAGGGCAGAGTGCTGAGACCACCACGCAGGAGGCTGTGGACATTTCAGCCGTGAAACGAGCCCATGTATTCCCGAGGTGCACCTTCCATCATCAGCATTACTGCTGGCATTTACTGCCTTTCCCATAAAATGCATCTGGACAAATGTTGTGAACTGCTGATGGAGACTGAACCACAAATGCCTGAACAAGAAGAGTCTTGAAAATTCCCTCTGCAAAGGGTGGGAGGGCAAAGGACCATGGATCCTATTAATTACTGCCATGATATGAACTTTGCTTTTGGCATCTATAGGTTTCTTTTCAGAATCCTGCAAACTATTGGTTTTGTTCTTCATAAGGAGGAAAAGCTTCAAGTCCACGTGTAAATATGTTCACACTTCAGCAGCCAGATCTTCCTGAACTACCTTCACCATCAGTCCTGAAACCCTCTTTAATACCTGGAATGAGGATCCCTCATCCTAATTTCTGCCAGGACAAATTGTGCCCAAACACACCACGGCTCTGTAGCTGTCCAAGCCCTGCCCCGTGGGTTGGAAATCACCATCTAGGTCAGGACTGATGTTTATAAAAACCCATCTATGGCAAGTTCTGCACCTCAGCTGGCTGCCTTATATTTGATTTCTTGTCTCCATAAACATGCACTTATTTCCTAAACCTTTTTTTTAGAAGTATTACCATAAAACAGTTCCTGCAAGAGCAATAACAAAGTCTCCGTATTTTCTAGTCCGTCAAAAAGACTTTGTCACACTGCAAAATTTAGGTGTCTTCAGAGATAAGCCTCTTGCTCCCTAAACAGTCTCTCTCTAAACATAAATACAGAGTCCAAACACCTTCTCGTGTAGTTCACAATTCCGCTCATAGAAAAACTGTTTACAGCAATCCCATCAGCTGTCAGTTGACAGCACTTCTGTACCAAGTATGTGATTAATCCCTCATGTGAAAGTCACGAGTTATGTCAAAATAAATGACAACTAACCAGCCTCACTACTCACAGCAGGGGAGGAAATGCTGAGAAACAGGAGCTGGGGACGGCAAAACCATCGACAGGACGAGGACCAGGTACACAACAAGAAACTTTCGGATTTCCACTGGATGCTGTTCCTCGGTGAGTTCGCATCCGTCTGTCAGCCTCATTTGGGACCACGCTCCCTGATTCGAGCTGATGGCAAGGATCTGAGTCAAATAAGTGAATATTTTTGCTAAATGTTGTCTGTCACATCCTGTTACTCCTCGCTGGGTTCCCTGCCATACGTCCACAGTGTGGTGTAACCTAGCATGATGCAGCAGGGATGATTTAATGTGACATGACAGAGCAGCATTGCCACAGCTTTTGGAATAAACACCTGGTTTAGCAGTTATTTCATCTGCTGGAAGTGGTTTCTTAAAACAGATAACCTGGGTCCTGCCACATTGCACTTCGCTCTTTGTATATCTCTAATTCTTCTCACAACACTTTGGTAATTTTCTTTTATTCCACAAGCCATGTTCCCTTATACGGTTGGGTTTTCATGGTTTTTCTTTTCAACAGAAGTTAAAAATAAACTTCCAAAAACTGGGAGGAAAGGAACTGCTCTAAACCATGATGGAGACACGTGGGAAAAGTTCTTATTATGGAAGGAAAACACTGACTCTATTAACAGCAAAGAACACATTTACCCACAGGTAAAAATAATAATAAAGGGAACAAAGTTTATAAGACTTGTTCTTCCTTCAGAAACTTCAGCAGAATGTTATAAGTGAAAACTGGGTAAAAATCTTCTCTCCTTGGAGAAATATGGACACAGAAAAGGCAAACATTTAACTGTTGATTTTGTACTTGCAGATGTAGGTTTTATGAATGGGAACATTTGCAATAAAAAAAAAAAAAGCCAAGGTTTGGGTGACCGTTTCTAGAATTTTGCTTCATTATCCTTGACCTGACTGACAGAAATATTAGCAGTGGGGAATAAAACTGCTGGTTTTGTTATTTAAAAAATGAAGTAATTTATTCATCTTGAATATATTTTCTCCTTCCAAAAATCCTTCCATCTGTGTGTGAATGTGTGAGAGCTAATTAAATTGGCATCCATGGCTCTGTACTTCTCATTTGGAGGACCTTCATCTTAAGCTAGAGGAGCTTCATCCTCCAGGACCTCGTTAGAGAAGAGGGAAAGGGAATAAACACAAGTGCAAAGTTCAAAACAGAGATGGATTTCAGAAAAAAACCCAAAATAATTAAATTCGGAGCACCCCAGTCTCCTCAAAGGGAATACAACTGGTCCCATGAAGCCGCAGAGGGGGTTTGTGCACGCTGGAGCTGGCAGAGGGATTTGGAACGTTCTTTGTGTACCTGGCACTTGTGATGGAAAAGCCACAACTGTCACTGGGTCCCTGTCAGGATTCCACCACCTGTCCTTCCTGCCCCTTGCCCAGGACAAGATGCCACCTTGAAGGCAAGCCTAAGATTAAATCCCAGAGAGGGATCACAAACCTTGTCCTTTGACAGGACAAATGGGAATGGCTCCAAGTTGCACCAGAGGATGCAGGTCACACATTGGGGAAAATTTCTTCATGGGAAGGGTTGTCCAGTTGTCCAGCCTTGGCACTGGTGGGATAACCATCCCTGGAAGGATTTAAAAGATGTGTAGAAGTGGCACTTGGGGACAGGGTTCAGTGGTGGCCTTGGCAGAGCTGGGGGAATGGCTGGACTTGACGGGTCTTTGCTAATGTAAAAGATTCCGTGAGTCTGTAATTCCGTGATTCCATGAAATGCGGGCTGGGCTTCTGGCCAGCAAGGAGGAGAGGGCCTTGAGCCCTGCAGGGAGGGGCAAACAGGCTGATTACTGTACAAAGCATGTCCTCCCATGGGGACTGTGCTGCTGTGTCACCCTGTGGTGGCCCCGGGGACCCCGGGGTTCCTCCCTGAGTGCAAGCAGCCCCGGCAGGCAGCGGGAGCTCGGTGCTCCTCATCAGAAACAGTAGCTACACTGGGATGCATTTTCTCCAAATGCAAAGCACCTTTTGACCTTCAGTAAAAATTAAACACTCGGAGGGATTGGGCAAAGCAGATTTTAATTTATAATAAATCAAGGCTGCCGTTGCCTCTCTTTATACAAAGGCTCCGAAGAGCTCCGGCGCTATGCGAGCCCTGCGAGCTGGCAATGTATTTTAATGTATTTATTTGATGATGCATTCATTCTTTCATTCATTCATCTATTCAGTCATTCATTCAGACACTTGTTCATTCATCCCTGTCCTTTTGCAGGAAGAGAACATAAGCCAGCAGTGGCATACTTCTTCACTGTCCTGATTTACAGCCACGGCTCCGCGTTGGTATCAATAAATCTCTTTGGCCCTCCTCAATCCAGCATTATCCCTCATTAGTGACTGGGATTTAAAAAAGGGATTAAAAAAAATATCAGATTATAGATAGATGGGTAGATATGTGTACTGCTTGCAGTGCTTTGATTAAAGTGCTGAGTTGCTGATGGGTTTTTTTCTCTGTTATTTAAGATCTCTCATATTCACAGTTCTCTGGACCTTGCAATTATTTTCACAAACAATCCCTGATGTTTTATTTACTGGCCCAATAATTTTTCTATCAGTGCTGGATAATAAGGTCCCCACTGCCCTCCCAGTGGTTGTTGATGTCGAGGGGAGCTCTGCTGAGCCTGGCTCTCACCTCTACCTTCTTCGCCTCCGGGAGATCTTTTGGAGTTTTCTGACCCAGGGAAATATTTATTTAAAAATATTTAAAAATAATTTTTGTGGGGCCATCTCAGCTCTGGTTGTGAGACTGTGTGGGTTGTGTCTAGAATTGCTTCCCCATCACTGCTCTTCTCAGCCCAAACATGCACATTTTATCTGCTTCTGAGTATGCCTTAAACATGGGAATATTTTCTCTGAGGAGGACTGAACTGAAGGGGAACCACTCTTCGAGTTGGGATTACTCACCCTCTAATAGCTGCTGGAACAATTTTTCTCCCATATCTCTGAAATACCCTTAATTAATCTTGCCGACAACTTGCAACGTAATTGTGTCCCTAAACTGTTAACCTTGAAAAATATTTGACAGTGTATTACCATCTCGGAAACTTGTTATCATAGGGAATAGAGTAAATCCATAAATATCCTGGTTTCCCTTGAAAGCCCCAGAATAATTCTTTGTTGTCTGACTTCTTTTTTTCCCCTTAGTTTTATTTTTGACCTGGTGGCAGGAGACGCAGGACAGAAAGAGGGCACATTAGAAAGAACAAACCAACAGCAGTATGGAAGAAGAAAAGGTTGTTATATATTACACATAACACAGTGGGCTTCATGTAAAGGAGCTGTCCCTTGCATTTCTTTCTCATTTGCATGTCTTCAGGGCGCCAGAGGACAGAGACACCGGATGGCACCAGCTGCCATCTGCAATCGGGTCACAACTGGTCCCTGGTAAACAAAACAGACAAAAAGACAGCCCTGCAGCCCACAGAGCGCAGAGCCCGAGCCAGCCCATCCCCAGAGCTGCTGCTCCCTCGGTGAACAGCTCGCAGAGAGTTCTGGTGTCACACAGGTCACCACCGCGCTCCAGTGCCACGTTCACTGGGGCTGAGACACCCAGAGGTGCACGGCACATGCACTGCCCTGACACCAGCAACCTTATTAAAGCCATGGCAGTCCTGGAGAACTGGGCAACTTCAATTAAAGTTATCAACGTTTCTTCTGTTGGCTACGAGCACAGGAGCTCTGTTGTGTTTAACAGTCTGGCACCCGCTGCTGGTGACAGTGATGGGCCTCTCCCAGGCCTGTCTGCTGTTCTTACTACGCTGCCATTTGAAATCAGCAGGAAAAAAATAATCAGAAGCTTAAAAAAGCTAAAGCAGACAGGCTGTTTCAGATTATTTCAGTGTGTGTGCTCGCTGCACCAGCCCAGTGTCCCTTTTAAAACCATAGTCTGATTTTCCCCCTGAAAATCAGGTTATAAACAAAAGGATTAGATAGAAACAAACCCAGGCAGAGAATTTAGATCTGGGTTCACATATGAGCTGGAAATGATGGAAACGCTTTGGTTTGAGGCCTTCTCTATTGCAGTAATAGTTCTTTCTAAATCTACGTATCCTTTATGCATTTTTATATCAGGGATTAGCTGTGTAATTTAGGAGAAAACAGAAAAGGAGACCATTATTTTACAATTCAATTTGGAGGAATCCGAAGCTTGGGATCAGTAGGGAAAGCAAGCACAGCTGCATTTCTTATAAGTTTCCCATTAGAATATCCTAATTTCCACACTGCTGCTCCCTCATTTTCAGTGTGTTTCTAGGTATTATTCTCATTTTTGGATCTAGCAGCCCAGAAACTTGAAAAGAGGGAGTCTGGTTTTCACTAAAGGAACACCTTCTCACTCAATTCAGACACTCCTTCAGTTTGTGTTTGCCAATCTTCACATAAAATTTAAAAAACCATGCTGCTAAATGACATTATAACATTTGTGATGCTGAAATGTGTATTTCCAAAAAAAGAAACTCAATGTATCAGATAGTCATAAAACTGTACCTAAAAAGGGTTCCAAGAGAGATTTTGGACAAGAGCCTGAAGGGACAGGACAAGGGGCAATGGTTTCCTACTGAGAGAGGGCAGGGTTAAGGGATATTGGGAAGGAATTCCTCCCTGTGAGGATGGGGAGGCCCTGGAATAGAATTCCCAGAGAAGCTGTGGCTGCCCCTGGATCCCTGGAAGTGTCCAAGGCCAGGCTGGAGCAACCTGGGACAGTGGAAGTTGTCCCTTTTGAGGTGCTGGAGTTCCTCCTTGAGGGGGAGATTTGTTTGGCTCACTCCTTTTCACACATTAGAACACTTAAAAAGAGGTTTTTACTTCTCACTAAATGCAGTCACCAAACAAAGGGACTAAAACAAAAAAAAACCTCACAAATCTCCCCAGATATTTTTACTAATTCAAATTAGCTTATTCTAACAAGAACAATTCCATCAGCAGCACAATACCAATCCTAGCAATATATTTACCCCAGGAATATCTTTATCCCAGGGATCTGTCACTCTGCAATTCCAGCTCCTTTGGGAGGGTTCAGTTTTTTGCACAGAGTTCTGTTTGTCCTACGTGTGCCACAGCTGCCTATTGAATCACCAGCAAAAGCAAAAGCTTTGGGGAATTCCCAACAATAAAGTTGAAATCTCTTTCCTGGTTAGTATTCAGCCTCACTATAATATTTAGCAGACATTTTCCCTTCTCCCAGTTCTCAATAGGCTGCATTTATCAGCATGGAGTAGCAATCAACATGTATTTGCTCATGTATTTATAAAAGTCAGCTGTGTGCTTCCATATTATTTCAGTTCTTCCTTTGAAAACCCTTTGCTTTGTCTTCAGCAGGAAAATTCTGGGTATATCTGATGTGTGTAGGGTTGGTGTGCAATAAATCCACGAGTATTAGCACAGGTATTCCATTAACAGCTGGAATGAATTATTTATGCAGCCCCTGATTCCATTCCCACGTTTATTTAATGTTGACATTATGGTATTAGATAAGTTATCTTTAAAATAAAAGGATTGCTATTTGTATCTCTGCACTTAAAATGACAATTTCCAACTGGGAGATGAATTCTAATACTGAATTCTTGAGAAAATCATATATTCTGCAAACCTCTGAAGGTGATCTGAGACAATTGAGCTGTGAATGGACAGCTTGGCTTTTCCAAAAGTGTAAAGAAGGAGCATTTTGGATCAGAATGACCAGAACAACCATGGTTTACCCTGAGTGACCAAATCACTGATGTGATTGTTTTGTCCCTCCAGCAATATTTTTCCAAAGTAAAAAATGCAAAAATGCCCTATCCTTGAGAAAAGCCTTGAGAATTTAATTCTGAGAAGTCACAATTCAATTTATTTACTGCTGCTTTTCTCAACCAGTTGATTGCAGCTCCAAAGGGTTGTGAAAGGCAATTAGAAGACACAGATTAAAATCTTATTGTCTCCCAAAATAAAATTAAAAGTCCAAATGCTACTCCCCCATTCCACTTATGCCATAATCCCCCAAAGTCACACCCACAACCTTCCCAAACACACCCAACTGCACCACAGCACCGGGAATTATGGTCAGAGATTGGAGGGGAATTTATTTCACTGGAAAGGGAAGGAGGTCTTAAACAAGTTATACATGAACAAAAGGCCCACTTGGCTGGGAAGAGTGAAAAATATTGGAGTGGTTGTTCAACAAATGACAAATTATGCATTAATTTATCTCCCCTCCTTATCTCATTGGCTTGTCTCATCAAATACTTAAAATACTGTGCTTGCAGACATTTATAACAAGCCACAAATTCTTTTTCTTTAATAATGCCCAGTTCAGAGAAGCACTTTGACATTTGCCTGGACCCCACTGTCTCCAACTTAATGGGCATTAACTGTCCCAGCTGAGTTTCTGGAATAAAATCCATTGATCTGTGTCAGTCAGGATCTTGAAAACTGAAGACCCGAGGTTTAAATCCCAGTCTGCTCATATGCATTAAAATAAGCTGGAAGTCTTCACTGGACTTGGGCTCAGGTTCTGACAACCCCAACTCCAGCTAAAATTTCATTCGAATTTCAAAATAAAGCTAAATATTTACCTGGTCAAGATAAAAAATTGAGATGATAATTCTGACATTATTGTTATTACTTTCATTTATCATTATTATTGTTGTTATTACTGTTGTTGATATTGTTATTACATAATCCTTTCTCTCTGTTCAGTGCAATATCCATCCTGCAGCAGCAGTTGGGGATTTCTATTTTACAAATCAAACACCAAATGCAGCAAAACAGAGCTGGTGAGAGCTCAGGAAAATTATTCAGAGCCGAATGGATTCATTCAGGATGTGTTCCCTGTTTGCAGGCACATACGGAACATGTGGAGATCAGCTGAGCTACAATTACAAGACAACACCAAGAATGGTCTAAAATTCCCTGGGGCAAACACCCCAAGGAGAGGAAGGATCCCTTGGGGGGTAGGTGGGGTACAAGAATGATACATGGGATTAGAAGGGAAACGGGATTGAATATTAAGAAGAATTTTTTCCTGGCAGCAAGATCAGCTAAACTGAAATAGTCCCCAGGGGAAGGAGCAGAAACGGGGCCGTTTGGCGTCTCTGACGTTGGAAACACAGCGTGGAGAACAATTTTACATCTGCACAGAGGTGTGAGGACATCCTAAACCAACCTCACTGAATCCCTGGCCTTCCCAACTGCCTGGGCTTCTTTGCAAGGAGTATGGATCAGATCCCTAATTCCTGCACTGTGATGCCTCTATTTGTACATGGTAGATCACAGCAGGTGTGCAGACTTACTTACAAACAAAACACTATCATTAAATTTAAATTAATTTGTCTTTTTCAGCTATAGAAAATTCCCACACACCAAGTGGGGTTAAAAAACCAAGAGTATATTTGTTTAATGTTCCTCAAGAAATGCTTCTCCGTGGAGGCCAGAGTCATAATTAAAACTACTTAATCCAATCCCTTGAGATCTTTCCATACATGTTTCATGTCCCAAAGCAATTAGAAATATAAAGTTACTTAAAGTAAATCTGTCAGGAAGAAAACTGGACTGGTTTTCCTGCTCAGATCCCAGAGGGACAGGCTGAGTCTGACTCCAACCGTGTCAGCTCCACAGCATCAAGGAAAACACGGATGAGAAGGAGAGGTTTGGTGTCACAGGGGTGGGAAGCTGGAGGAGGAATCTCCCACTCTGGTGAGCTGTCCAGAGCCTAAGGAACAGCAGAATTAAGTCTGGCCTTTATTAAATCCCCAGTCCTGGCTTTTAATATGATCAACCTGTGTCCTCGACTCCCGAAATCCAAATTCAGCCCCATCACTTTATGCTGCTGTGCTCGGCCACAAACCCTGAGACAGCCAAAGCCCTGCACTCCTTCTCCTGCCACTGTTGACAACCTGGATGACATTTCTTAGTGGCACTAACGATGCAAGACTCTCCAGTTCCCTTGTTTGGGGCTGACTTCATTAGTGGCTTCCCAACGCATTTTTCCGAGTCAATAATTACATTTCCATTTTAACAGCAGGCTTGCAAGCCTTGACATTGGGCTACGTGGAGACAAGGCTTCAAAAATCTTGGGATATCACACCACCTCAACCTGCACGTCCAGGGGGAGAAGAAAAATGCAGTTCTTCTTCATGAACCAGGTACCAGCCTCTGGAGAAGCCCAGGGAGATGAAACTTAACTTGGTTATGATCCCACAGAGATTGTTCTTATTATTACATTCTTCTCTTCTCTCTTCTCTCTCACCCTTCTGCCTCTCCAGGCAGGCCAAAGGGTCCCCAGGACAGGAACAGCACAGAGGTGCAGGGAAGAGCAGGTGTGATTTGGCACGGCCACACTTCTCCTGAATCAAAGGAGAGCAGGAGCAGTCTCAAATTCAGGTGAGATTAAGCAAAACCAAAGGCAGCAGAGACAAAAACTACAGTGTAACAATATGAATTTTGCAAAGGAGGTGCCCTCACCAGAGGCACAGCCAACAGCAGCCTTGAGGTTTTCCTGCTCAAATCAAAACTCCCACAATCTTCAAGTGAGGCCAAGGATAAAACTTCAACCCCAGTAAATTACATTACTTCTGTTGTTATTAAATCTTAGGAAGTTTGAAATGCCTGAAGGCCCAACCCACACAGGTGTTGGTTTATAGGTATGAATAATAAATTCTAGACAATGTAAATTACGTGGAGACCACCAATCCTTCCCAGACAAAGTGAATTACTGAGCTCCTATCAGACCTGCTGATGCCAGCATTGGCAACGCCTTGTCCTTGCACTGGGGGAGGCTCCATGAGGATGGAGCACCTCAGCTGGTCCAAAAGGATCGAAGGAGAACTTATGGGGTAAAAAGAAACTTGAGAGAACCTTGAAAAAGGCTGGAGATTTGCTGCAGTGCTGTATCCAAAGGAAAGCAAACACACATGGCTTCGTTACACAGCTCACTGCACCCAGCCAGGGAGATGCAATCCCTATTCCCTGGCCACATTCCCCATCTCATCAGTGCTTTCTGTCCAGGAAAGCAAATAAAATAAGAATGTGTGTTGCCTAGGTGAAGTTTCGAGAGTTACAATTTTAAATTTCCTATTAGGGATAAGGTAAGATTTACGGGTGATATACTGATTTATAAATATGTTTAGACAGTGAGTATTTCTGGCTTTAGGCTGGAATCAGCAAGCTCAGTTTAAAGAAAGATTTTTAAAGGTTTTTTTGGTACATAAAATAAATCCAACTTATACTTTCAAAGATTGGTCTGACTGTATAAAAGATGATGACAGTGACAGTGGGAAAAAATGCTGCTTATATCCACAATGCTCCATTATTTTCTCATTAACTCGAGTTTTAAAGGGAATCATATTAGTGCCTCCAGAGGATGAGCTATATAAACAAGAGCTACAAATTTATCTGTGCATTAAAATGAATGCTATGGTAACAGGTTTGATTGCTTTGGCTGCAGTTTCAAAACCTAAAGGGTGTATTATCCTGAGATAATCTCACCCTTGGGTCCTTCTATATATTAAATCTCCTACCTCTAATCCTGGGAAACACAGCCCGGCTAAAAGTGCTCCCCCTGCCTTTGGTTTGTCACAGGTGAAACCTGCCTCTTCCAACTTCAAACAACACATTGCCTAAGCCATTTTATTTTGATCACTTGGAATCATTAGTTTATGGCTGGAGAAGGTGTAAAGATTTATCTCCTCGGACAGCAGGAAGGTTTCCCCCGCAGGAGCGTAGTGCAGAGTGGAGCACTGGTGGAGCAGGGACAGTGCCATCCNTTTAATTGGATAAATTACCTTTAAAAGAGGCTGTAATCAAGATAAAGCAGCCATTCTTGGCATTCCCTGCTCTGTGCTATGTCTAATGCCCGGCTATGGGCACATCTCTCTGAAAAGACTTAATAAACAACCATCTGCAAGCTAAAAAGATGGAAGGTCTTATTCTTTACGGCGCCTAGCAAAAGATATTAAAATTCCCTCATCAGGAGAACAATAATTGAGGCACAAAACCTGACACTTGTGATGGATAATCAGGGCCTTGGGTACCCCAGGCTGGACTCGGTGCCCTTCACAAGGGAGATCTCAGCAGTTCACAGGCTCAGAATTGCCTGGACTGGAACGGGCACACAAGGACCACCAAATCCAGCCCCTGGCTCTGCACAGCACCACCCCATCAATCACAACACGGGACCGAGAACGTTGTCCCAACACTTCTTGAAGCCCGAGCTGCAAACCACCCAACACAACATTCCTTTGGCTGCGGCTTGCCATTCCAAGCCATGCTGAGGTCCCTCCCAACCCACCAGAGCACGGGCACAACTTAGGGCTGCTCAGGCTGCGCTGTCTTTCCAACCATCTGTGAGAAACTCAAGTGGGGTTGGTTTTCCATCGAGCTGGGGAGTTGTATTTTTAAATCCTTCGTTTGAAGTCCTATGGGTGTAGGTTTACTGGATCCAGGGTGACTAAATCAGTGATTTCCAGGTCATCACAGCAATCCCATTGAGAATCCCATTGAAATCTGAGCTGCACGTGGCAAGGGATCCTCTGGCTTTGGCTGGTAGGTCTGTGGTGGATCAGTGTTCAGACAAGTGCACGAGGGTGAGGACACAGGATCCAGTTCTCTGCACTGCAGCTGACGTGGTGCCTGAAAGGCTCAGATCCCCATAAAACAAAAATCTGGGAAGCCAAAGGCGTTGTCCATTCTCCAGCAGCCAAACCTCTCTCGGAAGGATCTCACACCTTACAAGAGCTGAAGGAAATCAGCCCCTCAGCACATCCCCTCCACGCCTTGAATCGGCCAACTGCTGCTTTTCCTGCTTTTTCCCACCCAACCACAGCTGTCCTCTCCGTGTTTATTGCAACACCATTAGTCCCCATCAGTCATTTTCCTGCATGAGCTGCAGCACTGGGGAGTGATTTACAGGTGATACCTTATCAAAAGGAAATGCTGCTGCTTTTCAACCTCTACAACAAATCCTAAGGGTTAGCAAAGACCCGCCGAGGTCTCGGCCAGCTCGAATGGCTTTTGTATTCTCCTCCCAGGATAAATTGCTTCTGAGCATGCCTTCACCTGTCACTTCTGCTGAGACACTTCTGAATGTCATAAACTCCTACATCTTAAAGCCAGCTGTTGAGAGCATCCCTATTATTATCCCCGACGTTGTCAGCGACAATAACAACAGTTAATAAGTGATGATAGGGACATAAATGTCTGGTTCCTGTGTACAGCTTGTCATTTGCAGTCAAACCTAACACTGCTAAAGGAGTCTTTGGAGTGAGTGCTGAAAAAAGGGATCTCTTCTGGGAGCGGGCTCTGTTAAAAAGGCATCCATGTTTAATTCCACTTAATCTTTCCCAACTTAAATGCGCTCATAAAAAAATCAGCCTGAGCATGTACATGTGAGCATTAAGGATTTCTGAATTTAAAAGGCCTGTCCCAGCCTTCAGCAGGGTGAGAACAGAGGCTTGGACGCATTGGCTTGGGCAGTGCTACCAAAATCTCGACTGGGGACAGAATCAGGAGCTTTGACTCTCAATTCAGAGGCAAACTACACAAAAAAGGAGATCATTTGTGTCCATGTTGCCTCTGCTCTGAACACAAGATCACATTTTTCCAGGACTTTGTTACATTGCAGTGATTTTGTTCTCTGCTTTGAATATTTGCCTCAAAAAATTGTTTGTAGAGTGGTTTTTTTGCACCTCTCATGCAGAAAAAAATTAAAAGTGGGCATGAAAAGGAGCTGCCTGCCACACCTGAGTGAGACACATCCCTGTGCTCTGCCTTACCCCTGTTCCTGGGCTTTGCAGGCCTGTAAACACCTCTTGCAGGAAATCTCCATCCCTTACACACACGTTTGGCCTCTTACAACAGATTAAACAGCCCCTGTAAGAAAAGTGGATGGATTATTGATACTGTCCAGGGGAGAAAGGGGGAACAGAGAGAATATTCCATTCCATTCCAGCACACATTTCAGGGGGATGCCTGGGTGAGCAGCCGTGGAGGGAACCCCGTGGCTCATGGCTCGGGGCACTTTGGGTGGATCTCAGGCACTTTTCTTGCTCACTGTGGTTGCCTCACCCAGGTTTTGAGGCTAAGCTGACACAAAAGCTTCTACAAATTGTTTAAGTGAGAAGTTCAGCTCTGCCTTTAAATGGAAACTGGAATTCCTCCCTTGTTGTAAATCCAAGCCGCAGGGAGATCCAGGCTTTCCTGCTTCATTTTGATCTCTTCATAGGATTCATCGACTGATCCATTTTTTCCAATAAATTATTCCTTTTGGCTGGGAGGGGAGTCCTTTGTCTTCCACACCAGTCTGGATTTTCCCACCTCAGATAATTTCATTGGAGCTCATTCCTGCATGACCTGAGGGCTTTGTACCTAAATATTGCCTCCAATTGACCACGGGTAGATTATCAAGCAAGGCAAAAAGTCAAGGAAAGAAATAATTCTGTCCACTTGGAAAAAAATGGCGACTGCAAGATGTGGATCTCCCTCTTTTTGTATCTTTTTCTACATTTTTAGAGTTCCTTTTTTGTGTGTGTGGACGAAGGTCAAAGCCCATTTTGTCCAACAGCGCCGACTTTTGTGCTTTGTTTTGTGTCAACTCCGTGTTATCAGTTCTTTCCCTTTGACTGAAGTGGAACATCAAACTGAAAATCACTCCTTCATCTCTTACACTGTGAGTCAGGGAGAAAAATCTTTACACTTTTTAGGAAATAATTGGGCAATGCTCTAACAGGACCTCCTGAGAAAATCGTGGTAACAGGCTGTCATGGGCGTTGAGAGCAGAAAGGGGAAAATTGTTTCATGAAAGCCTTAAAACAGTTGTATCTGCAGCCTTCAGGTGAACGAATTTCATGTGGGCAGCGAGGAATAAATCAAGCTCTTACATAATTTTTGCAGTCTGTATTGTTCCTGTCCCGAGCTCCATGGTTTTGCAGATCATTTGGAGCGTTTCAAAACTTGAAGTTATTTTTAGCCCCCAAGAAGTAGCTTCTACATAAATAGTTGTTGCTAATGTATTATGAACTAGGATTAGCTTAATTAGGGACTTCACAGGAAAGTAATGACTATTTAAGCCCTGAAAACAAGCTAATTATTTTGTTTCACATTGTTGCTAACGCTGTCCTCAGTCCTTCTTAAGGTGACTGTTCAAAAAGATGGATGGCAGACATGCTAATTAACAGATTTCTTGCCATCATGTTACCACTTTTTATAAGATGTTAAAATTCCTCTTTTATGTAACACTTCAGATATATTTATATATATATATATATACATTGCTGCTCAGGTTATTTGACAGCCTGATTCAGTGCTTTTTTAAGGTTACATCACCATCAAAGTTGCTGGAAGAGCTGCTCAACATCCAACAATGATTTTTCGCCTCCCTGCTCTGCTGGAAAAGCCAGTATTTTCCATATTTCTGCCACAAATTGTCATAAATTCCTTCTCTTTGTATTACTCTATCACAATCCATTTGAAAGTGTTAAATGAATACAAATTAACAAGGGGAATTTGAGGATCTACGCTTCCTAGGGGCAAGACCCCTTCAACAGCATCTAAAGCCCCTCTGGAGCATCCCTTCCCTTTTCCTGCCACTCTTCCTGTTGGGGCTTATGTTAAATACCAGGGGTAAGGGATGGGAAGTGCATAAAATGCACATTTTATAGTGAATAATGAAATTTAATTTATGGCAGCTTTCTTTAACTAGTGTTTGGAATAATATGGAATATCCAGCATTTAATTCTTATCTCTATTTCCCCTTTTTTCCTAGCTGATAGTTGCCTTTTCTTTAAAATCACCTTTTACTTTTCAATTCCTCTGTTCACACCTTTCATAATTTGTACTTTTTTCAGTGTGGCAGCCTCTGCACATCCCATTCCTTCACCAACTTCCCATGCATTCCCACACACCATCTCCACATTCCAAGATCCCACTGGTGGGTTTGCAATTAATGACTCAATTTATCCTGCCACACCAACTCTCACAAAGTGACGACAAATGGTTCCTGATTAGAGTCCTGATTTCCATAAAAGAGCCCTGGAACTGCAGCAGATGAATTCTCAGCTCTGCTTTTAACTGGCACTGGCTCCGGCTCATCCTAAATTTCCCCTGGTGTTAGTCAGTGGAAATCCTGCCTTGGAAAGAGAATAAAATGCATAAATGCAGAGATCCAGAACACAGAGGCGTTCATTCCAGTAAATACAAACATCTCTATTTCAGCCTGAAGGGTGCAAGCCCATGGATCCTGCTGCAGAGCAAGGGGCTGACAGGAAATGATCACAGAGCTATCCAGCATCCAGGCACTGGTTGCTGTTAGACATTGTCAAATCCAAATTATTGAGCTTCATCAGAGAGCTGCTGCCTTGAAAAGGATCCCTGGGAGTGAAGGCCCTTCACTGAGGGCTGAGAGCGTTCCAGCTCTGCAGCATCCCTGCTCTGCCTTTTTCTCCATCTGAAATTTCCCATGGTGTCACCTGATCTCATCGTGGCTTGGTAATGCTGGCTCCAGAAGAAATCTGCCGCAGAAAGTGGGAGTTCCTACATCTGGAAATGCTGGAAGTGCTGGTGAATTACAGCCCCAGCCAGCACCCAGCGGCTCCGGCTCTGCAGGAAAGGCTCTGGAGGGAGAGAAATTCCATTTTTATTTTCATTTCATATCAGAGGCATCCTCAGGATTGTCCCAAGCGCTTGAAGGAATATTAAAGGAAGGGGGGCATCACAAAGAAACCTTTTTTCTTCCTTGTCAGAGCTATGGCCAGGCAGCAATGACCCCTTCTGTGGCAAGTGAGCACAGGAACAGCCCTTTCTTTGTACCCTGAGCTCAATTCTTCAAGTAAATTTACCCCTGAGGTCAATTCTTGCAGGTAGATTTACCCCTGAAGTCAATTCTTGCAGGTGAGAGCCCCTGAGCAGCCCTTGGAGAAGTTCTCAGCTGTGTGTGCACGCAGGGAAGTCTGCACAGGGAGCACACTCCTGTTTTCCCCTGACATTCCCATCACTGAGTGTCACTGTCACTTATTGCTGTCATTACTGGATGGTTCTTCATTTTATGCTCAATATTTTGATCCTAAAGCAGATCCCAGCCTTCATTTCTTATCAATATCATCCCCAGGTTCCTCCTAAAGCCAGCGCTGCACTCCAGGGAGCCCGGGCAGACCACCTTGGCTATGGACCCTCCTCAGGTGCTTCTTCTGCTTGATGAAACACTTAATTTTTTTAAGTCTCTTATTGATATTGTGATCCCAAGAGCATGGTGGGAGTTAAATATTTGCTTGTTATAATTGCACATTTCACATGCTGGAAGCAATTTCTGGATTTTATCCCTGGTACCATATTCTGCACCAGAAGTGAAACGTTGTGATGGAAATTAATTACATTTTAGGTATGTCTGAATTACAGATGATCCAAAAAAAAATCAGTTTAAATGTGGTTTTTGGAGAAAAAAATAAATGTGGTGCTGTGATCTCTTTTGTAAAATAACTTTTCATGTCACCATAGAAGTTTGTTTGTGGCCTAAAAGTCCTGCATGGCAAAACCATGGCTACAGAGTGTGGCCTTTCAGAGAAACGTTAGATGAGATGAAAAATATCACATCAGCTTTCAGAAGAGAAATCTGAAAAGAACTTGGAAAAATAAAAGCATTTCCAAGTCAAATATTTGAGATGAAGTGTTACCCATGGGAGCTTTCTTCATAAATACATAAAAGCAGCTTTTGGGGAATGCCCATAATTGCTGCATTACATATTCCTGCACTTGGCAAACTGATGCTTGAGTTTGAAAATAAATCAATTTGGGCTTTTGCAAGCGAGAGGGAGAGGGAGAAAATATGTTTGTGTTGGGCTGCAGTAATTACTGGAGTGCATCAGCAACTTTGGGGCTTTAATAAGTTCACCAAGAAAGGCTTTTGTCCCCGAGCACAGCTGCACCCCAAAACCGGGACAAATGGGACACGAGGAAGGCAATTCCATGGGATGTGGATGTGCTCCTGAGGTCTCCCTTGCTCAGGGGTATATATAGACCTGTAGGGGATGCTCTGAGGGATCACAAGGTGAGCCAGGAGTGGAACTGGAGCTGGACGCTCACTGCGGAGGGGACACGCAGAGAGCACGGCGCAGTCTGATGGGAGGGGAAGGGAAGGAGAACAAAGGAACCACAGGGACAGGGGTCAGGTCCTGTGGCCCTGAGGAGGAGCAGGTGTGGGCTGGGCAGCACGGAAAGAGCAGCTGAATAAAGGACAGGGAGCACAGCACGCCCAGAGCAGGAGTTACTTCAAAGGAAAGCCTCTCCTCTCATCCTGACAAAAGGTTCTGTGTGTGCAGCCCTGCAAAGGGAAGCGCTGGGAGCTGATGGATGGGGCCCGGAGCTGGGCAGGAGGTCACCCCAGCAGCAGCTGCTGCCAGCTCCTGACCTGCCCCTGTCCTGCTCAACTCCTCCTCCACACCCCCCTCCTGCTCCTGGAGCATCCTCGGTGCTGCCCCTCACCCAGCTCAGCCGGCCTGCCCTGATTCCCCCCGGGAACGTTCGGCTGACGGGGAGGGTTAGGGTTGTGTCAGCCCTGGCACTGCTTCCCCTCAGAATTACAGGTGATATCAGTCATGTATGGGCAGTGCCAGGGGGCTGTGAGCTGATCATGGTATCTGGGAAACATCCCTTGGATTTACCAAGTGGATCCTGACCTGTCCTGTGAGAGGCTCTCGGGGTGCTCAGCCTTTTCCCCCAGCCATCCTGCACATCTGAGGCACGGGGCTGCCTTTAAACAGTGCAGACACGACTGATTGATCTTGCTGCTGTTTTTTCATTTTTCATTTTTTCATTGTTCATTTTCATTGTCACTCAGGCAAACTCCAAACAAAAATATCCAGTTTCAAGTCCAGTGAAATAGTTGTTTGGTTTTTTTTAAGTGATGTCCTGCCAGATTGTGTGATAATTCTGCCCTCCTCCTTCCAAACCTCCCCAGTTTTGCTCGTTCCCTTCCAGGCTGCTGTGGCTAATCCTGGTGCAGATGCCAGGAGTCTCTGATCATGCGCAATGTTAAGGTTTCTTATTAAATCTTCCAAAAATTACATGCAGGGTCATCCCTTTGTGAGAATTCTGGGAATGTTAAGAAGAAATTTTAAAAGCTACTGAAAAAAAATAGCTATTGACAACCAGCACAATTCATTGCATATTTGTTTACAGTTTTATACCTATTTGTGAACTTTCAAACTCATTTATTGGCTTTAGTGACATGAATAACCAAGGGCATGATTTATAATGATTTGTCATCTGGTATTAGATTATAAAAAGTTTAATTAATTTTTCATTAGCCACAGTTAATGATGGGCTTGTTAAGCATCTTGAGGTGAAGCCAAGAGCTATTAGCTATATTAAGGACCAGTTTCAAGAAAATTACTCCTTTCGTAATCCCCAAAATGAGTTACAATGTTATTTTCCCCTTTCAGAAAACTGGTTTAAGCTATATAGATATATTAAAATCTATACAGAAGACAGACTTTGAGGCAAACTGATCATATAATAACAATTATTGACCAATTTTTACACCCATTGAAATGAGATCAAACTTTTTGAGGATGCTTAAAATACAACACATTGGTTTATCATGTAGCAAAGAACTGAACTAGAATGGGTGACTATTTGCAGGAATTTGCTGCCACAAGGCTTCTGCTTGTTGTCTCAACTGTTTATCTAATGAAAAGATAAATTAGGTTTTGAAAAATTAATTGAAAATATAATTTGATTGAAAAATTCCTTTGTCCTGCTCTGGGGCCTGTGCTGGGTGGGAAGGCTGAGCACAGCAGTGGTTGTTGGGGAAGGATCCGTGACTCAGAGAAAAGAATAAGAGATACCTGTGAGTAATCAACGTGGAAAAGTGTGGAGGGGGGAAAGGGAATTTTAAATTATTTTCCAAGCAAGCTTTCTTTTGATTTCCAGAAAGAGGGAATACATTAGAAATGAAATGAAAATATTAAAAATAAGTGTCTAAACATAGAGTGCTGCGAGATGAATAGTCTTAAAGCTTATTTTAAACAGGTGGGAGGACCAGGCCTATGGAAATCACTGGGAAACGTGCACAGAAACTCCAAACCCTGTGGCTTTGAACAGGAGTTCAGAAACCTCAATTTTAGCCTCAATTTCAGCCACCCTTGGCCATAATCTACATTTGATAGAAATGTATTTAACTGATGCATGAGGGTGTTGGGGTAGGGCTGTGGCTGCCCCATCCCTGGCAGTGTCCAAGGCCAGGTTGGACGGGGCTGGGAGCAACCTGGGATAGTGGAAGGTGGATGATTGGATGCTGCCTTCCAACCCAAACCATTCTCTGATCCTATTTTATGATCCTGTGATATTTCCTGAGATTAGGAATGGAATTATTTCTTTCCCGTGCCAGGGGGCTGGAGTCAGATGGGCTTTAAGGTCCCTTCCAACCCAAGCCACTCTGGGACTCTGTGACACAAAGCAGATAAGCAGCAGTACCTGGCTGCTCGCTGATGCTGCTGTTTCCCTGCATTTCCCGTGTGAGGATGACCCCGAGCAGCCCTCCCAGCGCAGCGCAGCTCCCGGCAGGCGTGCTCAGCACACAGCGCTTCCCTGCCCGACGTTATTCTGGAGAGGCAGCGTTCCACCGAGAGCAAGAACAGGCACTTTAAAAGCATAAAGAGAAGTGCAAGACCCTCTAAATGTCTTGCCCGAGGCAATCTGTTTCCTTTCACAGGATTGTTCAGGAAACAGGGCTGCTCTTAGCACTTCCCATCGGCGCCGCTCGATGAGGGCACAATTCTCANCAACCTCTGCCAACCCCACCATGAGCTCTTATCAACGCTCAGTGCAGATCCTACTCCTCTCCAGCACCTGTGTTACCAAATCCCACCCCAAAATTAAGGGCAGGAGCCACCCCTGAGTCCCTGCAGGGGTAGATCTCGAGCTTGCAGGACCCTGGAGCATCAGGCACAGGTTCCCTCAGTGACAGAGCATCCCTGTGCCTTGCTGCTTCCAGAATTCTCCCTGCCAGGACACAGCCTGCTTAGATTTGCTTCTGAAACAACCACCTTTAAATTATTCTGAAATGATTAAACACATTTCTCCGCCTTCCCTTTGATTCTTCGAGCTGATAAAATCAATATATCTGTGTCTGGCCAATACAAACACGTAATCAATGTAAACTATAAGGCACAAAGCACCTGAGTGGAAAATACAGTTTGCTCCCAGTGCAAGACCCGCACACGGGTACCTCGGCACACGGGACTGGAAGGAGCAGAAGCTGAGGTGCACAAATTACCCTGACCCTGGTCTGTCTCACCATCTCTGTGCTCGATGCCACAGCCTTAATAACCCTCCCTTACCTCAGGGCTTTGCAGGAGGTGTTGCTGAAACTCTGCAGGATTAGAGGAAGGTCTCGGTGACCTGTCTTATTAAAATTATAGGATTGCATCGCTCCTGTTAGCAACAGTGGGTGTCTGTCATTTGT
This sequence comes from Dicrurus megarhynchus, assembly GCA_013399195.1. Lineage (NCBI taxonomy): Eukaryota > Metazoa > Chordata > Aves > Passeriformes > Dicruridae > Dicrurus > Dicrurus megarhynchus. The sequence goes on along the minus strand of VXAD01013573.1, from coordinate 280,183 downwards.
TAATCAGCCTTTACTGAATACTACAGTGGAAAGAAAGAAATTGCAGATTTCACAGCTGAGCAGAAATAGGGGAAATGTGATGGAGCCTCCTGGGTCTGTACTGAGCTCTCGTGGGCCTGGAAAGGGAATGTAGGACACAGCACCTCTGCAAAAGCAGCAGATCTTCACCTTCCATGTGTCCTCTCCAAATTTCCTTGCACCTCTGCACCCCACAGCTCCCATGGCCCAGCGGGAAGTTTTTCTGGTGCAGACGAGTCAATTCCAACAACTCCGGCTGCTTCAAAGAGAAATTGCTGAAGCACTGGGGGAAACAAATTCCAGCTGGTTCTAATGAAGTGGTGTTCTGTCCAACAACGCTGTGCCCGTGCGTCCATTCAGGGAACAGAAGGATGCTACACGACAGCTCAGGACTGACTGGATTGCACAGATGTCAGACACAAACTAGTACAATGTCCTCAGGGAGAGGGAAATCGTTTTATGACCTATAAACCACATACAAGAGCAAAATCAGAGGCCATTGCAGATGAAGATGGAGAAAATGTGCACTGCTAAACTCCCAGCCCAACGTGCTGTCTGCATATTCCAAACTGGAGGACTAAATTTAGCAGCCCTGCCAAAATGACAGCGAAGAGATTGGAAACACGTCCCCAGTGCTGGGGATGCGTTTGGCACCGTCCCTCTCACACGAGCCATTAGCTGCTGTGCCCAGGGCCCCTGCTGGGGACAGGGCCGTGGTGTGCCATGGCCAGCACTGCCCAGAACGTGTCAGGGCAGTGAGGGATGGGAGGAAAAACCCCGGCGGCAGCACCAGCACCAGCACCGCTGTGGGGATTTGTCACGGTGACACCGGCGGTACGGAGAGTCCTACATCGTAATGATCGGTTTACAATAAAAATTACTTCAAATGCTGGATCAGGAAAAGGATGGTTCAGTCCATCAAATCACTGTCAGCTGCAAATTAGGCTGCCCATCCCTAGGCAATGGAGAACATAATTGGCTTTGTCCACGGCTGGGTTTATTTTTATCTGTTCTGTTAAAGTCAGGCTCTTGCCTCACTCGCGCTGGCACAAACAGAAAAAAAGGCCTTGGTGCAGAAAGGCTTTTCCGCTCCTTCCACCTGCAAAAAATGGGGCAAGTTACCCTTGGATTGCTAAAATTAGCCAAGGATTCTTTGAGGGACTACTTTGTGTCAGAGCCAGGTTACCTGTGTGGGAGAAAGCAGGAATAAATGGCGTTTTGGTGAGAGCAAATGGACTTCCAGGAGCCTGAGACTGAAACCACCTCCCAGCCCGAGCAGCCAGGGCTCTAATCCAGCCCTCAGAGTTACACAAGAGAGGCTGGAGGAGGTGGGAACCTTCACTAGTCCTGTAAGACTCACAGTAACTCCAAAACCTGCGATAAATTCCTGCAGACAGGATGGAAACGCGCACACCTCCCGCCTCCCTTCCCAGGACTGATCATCCCGACACCGCCAGGCGCTCCTCCCAAAAGTGCTAATGTGAGACGAGGTTAGGACTGAAATAACCACCAGCAAACTTCCCTGGGACTGCATGAGGAACTCAAACCCCTCACTATTCCCAGAGTGCCAGGGATTATGGCTTTTGCTGCCGGGAACACCTGTGCCGGTGTTCCACAGGCTGGGAGTGGAAGGAGTCTCCATCCCTGGCGCGACTGCCAGACAGCCGAGACTTTCCAACTCTCCCTCAGATTCCTAAAGCTGAATATAAACTCCAAATATCCCTCTCTGCTGCCCTCCCTGTGCACAAATTGAAGACCGTGCCCTTCCCTGGGTGGCAGAGCTTTGTTAACACATTTCCCTGACGCTGCAGGGTATAGAGAGACCCCAAAAGGGAGAAAATCCACTGAAAAAATAAATATAGCTGAGTAAGTAGGAGGGGGAACAATGTCTGTCATCTTAACCTGTCTGTCATCCTAACCCAGAGAATTCTCTGCTCTACTTACTTGGCTCTGCCTTTATCCCCCATCCAACTTTAGGGCATTTGAGCATCACCTGGGTACCTGGGAAATCCTCTGCTGTGCTAAAGGCTTGGCTGAGAAATAAAGGAATGCAGGCAGAGGGAAAGTTTAGTTCAAGTTGCACCAAGTACAAAAGAACTGTCTATGAGTAACTCACAGGATTGTGCTCATCAGCAAAGGTCAATAATTCAGAGTGACAGCAAACGGGAGACCTCAGTGAGGTACAAATGGCTGTAAGGAATTAATAATTATTTACTCTCCACCTACTCCTCTGGGTTTGTGTCCCAGTTTGACCACCCTTGCCTTGCTGAATGTGCATGGATGGCAGAAATTATAGCCCAGCCAGGAGCAACTTGAAGTGTGAAGCAAAGGATGAAAAAAAAATGCTTAAGAAGATGCATAAAATAATGATCAAGGCTTATGAGGAGCTAGTGAAAGGTGACACGGTTGTTATTGTGATTACTGTTGTTGTAGTTGTTGTTCTTGGTGGCAGTGATGAAGATGATGAATGTTGTTGTTATCATTATTATTATTAAGCAGGTGAAAATCACACAGAGCAAGAAGTTTGCATCTCACCCTGGGCTGGGAGGCAGCTCTGTCTATTGCTGGTGCCTCAAATCCTTCTCAAAATAATAGAAATAATTCTGGCATACCAAAAAGCCTGCTGTAACCTCAGCAAATCCAGCATCCTGAGGTGTGCCAGGCCTGGGAGCTCTGTGGCTCAGGGCTGCTGCAGATGGGCTCGGGGTGGGTTTGCCCTGATAAGGCTCTCACGTGACAGCGCCTTTGGGTTGTCAGCGAAAGTCCTGCAGATTAGTGTCCCCTGAAATCTCCCTAAGCAGCTTTGATGCCCTCAAATGTGCTTGCTGAGGCTCAGTGGGAAGGCTGCACGAGACAAAACATTAATTATTAGTGTAAAAATAGAATTTCCTTTTATAATTCCGATTACCGTGCGCTTCTCCACTCGGGATGAGCCGGTGAGAACTTCACTTGTTTTTCTGAAGTCTGGAAAGAAATTCAGAATGTCACCCTGCTCCAAACTGCAAAATGAAAATCAGAAGCAAAAGGCTTTTACCTTCTCTGTAATTGAATCCAGCTGGCCTCCTTCTTGCAGTCATTTACAGATATGCAAATGGAGGGAAAAAAATGGTTCTGGTTGCATCTGCATTGCACACCACAAATTCAGACAATGCCTCTGTTCTCACAGGTTTTCAGCACTTTTGCCATTCTGCTGCTTTTTTTTTTGATCCAGTTCAACAGTACAATGTGTTTTAGTGATATATTTCAAATAAAGCAATCAGTCTCTGCCTGGGCAATCCTGGTATCCCTCTGACAACCTGAAAACTTTAACATCTACAGGGTTTTCAGGATGCAGAAGAGCAAGGAGAAGTGGGAATGGAGCCCTGGCAGGGAGTTCCAGAGGGCCTCATCACCCTTGTGTATTCAAGCTGGAAAATCACTCAAGTTTGAGGGACTCTTCCATGGCCTTTATGTAAGGCTGGCCCCAAATGGCTCCATCAGGAATAGATTCTCCTCAAAAACTGCTGCTTAAGTGGCAAAATAAAAGATTACATTTCAAACAGCACAACTTCACAACTTAACAATGCTATCTTTAAAAATTAAATAAGCAAGAAAAAGGATTTTGCACTAAATCCCACCTAAAGTCCCTAAGAAGGTGCTGCAGCAAGGAGCTGGCTTAGCAGATGAGGTACAACCCTGAAACCAGTTAGGGGATTATTTGGGGCAAATATCAAACATCAAATGTTGGATCTGTCTCTATGGCTCCTTTGGAAAAATAATGGACACGCCCTGTTAAAATTAGTAACCTTTGGGAGAACTGTATAAGGATCGAGCTGAATTTATCAGGCACTGCCATGGAGTTGTAGGTATGAAGAGAGAGAATCACAGGTAGATTCACACTTTGGTGACTGGCTGGAAGCTTTTCTGTGTAAAGTTTTTGTTTCTCCAGTGCCCTGCATGGAGAGAATCTCTGGCACTCCCACAGTGTAAATTATTATTATTATTAATCCTTATGTTAGAATATTTCCACCTTCAGAGGAACCTCTGTGGGAAAGTGCAGAAGCCTGCTGGGTGGTGAAAACAGCTGCTATAAACCTATTTCCATTGATTTTTTTTTTCCTAAAAGGGTTAACACAGTAAAAGACAATCAGCCTTGAATTATCTGGGATTTGTTGTATATTTAACTTGAAACATTAACATCACCTCGGCTGCACCCTTTGCAGTGGCACCATTTCACTTCAGCCTTTCACTTCACCCCTTGATATCGCTCAGCAAGGAGGGAAGGACAAATCGGACAGCACCAGCTCGAAAATATGCTCAGAATTCAGCAGCCTGATCGCTGCTGACCACCCAGAGGACAGGTGTGACACATATTTATGGGCTTGATTTTAAACCAATATCCGTTCATTTCGTTTATGAGCCCATTACATGTTTTATTTTGACAGTTCCACCGCGGTGTTCCCGCGGTCTTCTGGCCATAAACTGCTCACAGTGGGATGTGGAGCTTATTATTTGGTGTGTGGGCACTGAGCACCCCACAAGCTGATGAACTGTGGACAATTTATTCATTGGGTTTTAAGCCCAGTTAAATCAACAGCTAAAGGGGAGCCTCGCTCACACTCCCTGGAACTGCAAACATTTGATGCTGTAAAAGTGGGGAGGAAATTGTTACGGGTTTTACATTCCAACGTTACACTCATGCCCAAGATTTTATATCTATTCAGGAATCCCAATGCTCAGAGCTTGTTGTAAATCTGCTTATCTGAGATTTTTTCCTCAGGTTCCGGTTTCTGGAAGGTGGCTTCCCAAGGAGTTGGTATTTCCCAGCCATCCCGCCAGCCAGAGAGAGATGGATGGTGCAGAAAGAGAGACAATGAAGGGAAAATAAAAACCCTAAACACATGAGCCTTCAAAAATGGAAGATGTGTAAAATAATCCAAGAATGCAGGTTTGCAGGCATGTGGGTGTTTGTGTATTCATATATCCTTGTATTTACTTCCAAGATGATGATTTCAGCCAATTCTACAAATTCAGGGCCTGGATATAAAACACCCAGAACATGACTTAGCCATGTTGATCTAGAAACCCTCAGTTCTTTCATGTTATTTTTTTATGTCATTGTCTCTATTGGAATCTGGTTCCAAATCTGCTTTTAGTCGGATTTTCCTCCTGTGTTTATTGACAATATATTTATTTTAAGGAGTGCAGTATATGGTCACAATTTGTCCCTCAACTTGAACAGCCACAGGACTGTGGGGCTGTGACCTCCTTAGCCACTCTCAGCCATCCTCTCCATCACAAACATCTTTCTAATATTGATATCAATCTTTCTAGCTCCTAATTAAGACCAACTTCATGTTCTCTCTCTGATGTTATTTGTACAGAGAAAAGTATTCCCATTGTTTTTCAACATATTTTTGTATAATTCAAAAGTGCTGTCATGTTCCCTCTGCTCTTCCATTCAGAACTATCCCAATTCACTCTTTCCTGATGAGTCTGACTTTCTAGACCTCTGATCCTCTTTGTGCATCCCCATGTAATGACTCCCTGGATGCAGTGATCAAAAATGGCAGTTCCCAAAGTTCCTGGGGAAAGAAATTTGGTCTTTTATACAAAGGCAAAAAAAACCTCAGAATTTGAAAAACAGCAATTTTCCTCTTCAACAAAATTATATCAGAGAAGGAAACAGGGAACTGCGTGTAAAGTAACCTCAGTATTTGATTCTGATGGCAATTTCCAGAAGGATTCCTGGCTGGTGGGAAAGAGGGAGAGCAGTGCTGTTCCAGAGGTCACTTAGAGCTGGAGGTTGAGGAAGACACTCAGATACCTCAGCTGGTTCTGACTCTCACCATTTCATAATTTTAGCATAATAAAAACTATTTCTTAAGTGCCTGCTAATGTGTTATTGCATCGTGCACTGGAAACCCAAGTATTGCAGCATCTGATGTTAGGAGAGACCCACGAGTTCAGGACCCGAATCTCTTCGGCCATTTTTACAGAGGTGCATTAGTCCACGACTTCCATTAGGGATAAGTGAAATGGGAGTGAGTCAGCTCATTGAACTTCCCAGCTGAGCCCATTTCGGATGAAAGATCACCTTTCATTCCCAGCTTGGGGCTGCTGTAAAACTTCTGTCACCAGGAGCAAAACCAAAGGAGAGCAAGGCTTGCAAGAGCAGAGCAGACATCACTGTCACCATCCCCTCCATGGCTGCTGAACTCCTTTTTCCATGAGATTAAAATGACTTCATCTCTCTGCCTCTGAACCATCAGGTGTGTCTTTATGTCCTAACTGTCCTCAAAGAGCAATCATGGAATCCCAGGATGGTTTGGGTTGGAAGGAGCCTTAAAGCCCATCCAGTGCCATCCCTGTCATGGGGACACCTTCCACTGTCCCAGGCTGCTCCAAGCCCCAGTGTCCAACCTGGCCTTGGGCACTGCCAGGGATCCAGGGGCAGCCACAGCTGCTCTGGGCACCCTGTGCCAGGGCCTCCCCACCCTCACAGGAAGGAATTCCTTCCCAATATCCCATCTAAACCTCCTCTGTGTCAGTGTGAAGCCAGTCCCTCTTGCCCTGTCACTCCATCCCTTTTAAAATTTTCTCTCTCCATGTTTCCTGTTGGCCCCTTCAGCGACCGCAAGGCCACAAGGTGGTCACCCCAAAGCTTCTCTTCTCCAGGCTGGACAATCCAAACTCTCCCAGTCTTTGCTCCCAGCAGAGCTGCTCCATCCCTCTGCTCATCCTGGTGCCTCCTCTGAACCATGCAAGGAGTGGTGCTGCCAGGGATCTTAGGAAGAGGAGGAGAGGGGGAAGTGGAGAAGTAACAGCAGTAAACAGAAAATTCTGGCACCACTGGCCTGGGCAGAAGTGACACCATTGACATCACTAAAAGTAGGCTCAAGTCTGATTTGAAAAGCAATTTAGAATATGAGCTTTTCTTTCCAAATGAGCAGTGAGTGCCTTCCTTCACCCAGAACTCGGTGCTTTCTATTACATTTTAAATTGATTGGCTTTATGGCCCAGTCCTGGGGAATTGCCCTACCATGATCTCGTCTGGCTCATGTTTCTAATTCTGGCAACTCTAAATCCAGATGCCCTGAAAATCCATGCTATTGCTTACAGCACATACTGGAGGCTAATCTCCATTTTTGTGTACCCAGGCAAAATACAGGAATTGGGATGTATGGAAGATTAACCCACAAGGTGAAAACGAAAGAAAGCCAAAGGAGGAATTGCAACAGGAAACGTTCACATGCAGAGCGTGGAGATGTCAAAATAAACCACAACCATTATTCCACAACAAGAATTCAAACACTATTTTTGCATTATCTAAGATTTTTTCTAATGGGAGCAACGAAGTTGCCATCTACAGGTGTGTCCTGCCACCGGGGTCTGTGGGCAGTGGATGGAGAGATTCAGAAAACACAATTCCAAGTCCATGCTCTTCCTTCGTGTGGTCCACGTTCAGCCTCATTTAGGACATTAAAAGCTCCACTTGGGCTCCCAGGTCATAGGAATTCTCTCCACTGAATAAAAAGGGTTAAAAAAGGTGCAGCACCTCGTCATGATGGAGGACAGGAGGCTGTGCACAGGTGGAGGTCGGACTCTTCTCCCAGGTACCAGGTGATAGGACAAGAAGAAACAGCTTTTAGTTGTGCCAGGAGAGGTTTAGATCAGATATTATGGAAAATGTCTTCACCAAAAGGGTTGTCAAGCACTGCAAGAGGCTGCTCAGGGAAGTGGTGGCATCACCATTCCTGGAACTGACCAAAAAATGTCTTGATGTCCATTAGGGACATGGTTTAGAGCTGGGTTAAGGGTTGGACTCGACGATCTTAGAGATCTTTTCCAAGACAAACGATTCCATGATTCTGGGATGTGGCTGCAGAACTGCCTCTCTGAAGGACGGGCAGGGCTGGAGGAGCCCTCTCAGCGCTGGAGGGTGCCTCATAACTCTCAGCTGGGTGGGAACACATCACCCTTAGGGCATTACTCTGCCCTGCATCCATGAAATTCCAGCTGCTGCCAGAGGAAGCTGTGCGTGCCCAGCCAGGGCTGTGAATCATCCCAAGAAAGGCCGAGGAGAAGGTCGTATATAAGTGGAGTGTGGAGTTTTTCTGACACTGGCTGTAATAAATATCAGCACATTCAGAAAAAATTTGTGGGCTTACGTGCCTGAAGTGAGAAAAAAGCTACAGCTGAGTGTGGTTCACTAGAAGGAAATATCCAAGGCTGTCGAAACATTAGATAAAAAACTGATCTTGAAATGTCAGGAATCAGTGAGGGTAACAACTGTCAATTCTGTCCAATAAAACCTCACTTTTANACGGGCGGGCAGCGGCACCGAGCGGAGGAGGCGCTGGATGCGGGGGGAGCGGGGCGGCCGGAGCGGGACCCCCGGGCTGCTCCCCGCCGCAGCCCTCGGCTGGCACTCGCAGTCAGAGCAGCTTTGATTTCCTGCAGACTTGGGCTTTTTGTNCCAAGAAAGGCCGAGGAGAAGGTCGTATATAAGTGGAGTGTGGAGTTTTTCTGACACTGGCTGTAATAAATATCAGCACATTCAGAAAAAATTTGTGGGCTTACGTGCCTGAAGTGAGAAAAAAGCTACAGCTGAGTGTGGTTCACTAGAAGGAAATATCCAAGGCTGTCGAAACATTAGATAAAAAACTGATCTTGAAATGTCAGGAATCAGTGAGGGTAACAACTGTCAATTCTGTCCAATAAAACCTCACTTTTATTTTGCCTGCTTTTTCTCTTTTAATTTTAATAACCACCCATTAAAAATGCTGCGCTCACAATATGCTGGTATTTGCTGTTCTGTTTTAATGCTGTCTATTAGTTCTTCCCTCCTTTCCTTTTCATATTTACACATATCATCAAATGCTGGGCAAAATTTCTCTGCTGGGGAAAAAAAAATCCCATGAATGCAAACCAATTACAAAGAACTTGCTACTGAGGGCATGGCTGGGCTCTCTGTGCAGCTCCAGTGTCCCATTGAGTTTCAAGTAGCTGAGGACACTTTTATGTTAGAAATAATCCACGTTAATATAATTTGGTGCATTGTTATTTCTTAACTTCATCAGGAAATTGCACAACTGCCCTGAAAAAAAAAATCAACAGTTATGCCTTAATAAATAACTGATAATGAGGTGACTGAGAAAAACTGTGGCCAGGAGCATCAGTCTGACAGAAGCTTCTCCAGCCTGAAGGATTCCAGCTGGAAAACCCCAGTTTAAAGCTCTTACACTTCCTCCATTTCATGTGCACTCACCAGTGCTTATGCAGCTCAAATAATCTGTGCCTGTACTTTATATACGGCCTGGCAAATGCCAGCAGTGTATGGAAAAAAGGATCCAGCCCTCAGCAGAGCAGCCAGGATGGGATGATGAGATCTCAGCAGCACCTGAGCCTTGGGCTGAGCTCTTCCAGTGCTAACAGGACACTCCAGCAGTCAGGGAAACCTCTGTAGTGGCTTGAGGGGGACAGGACAACCCCCCAGTCCAAATTGGGACCACTTGAAGTGAGGCTGAGCTGTTGATGCATCAGCAAGAGAGGTCGTGGTCCCTAAAACACCACTGGGACAACGTGACAGAGATTTAAGAGAAATAGTCTCCTCCAGAGAAGGACTACAGGTAAATTCCAGCTGATGATTATGTTTCTCTGTCCGTGTCTGAGAAATTAATGAAGGATCAGAAAGGGAATAAGAAAAGTGAAGCCTCATAAACTGCTTCACTAACTGCTGCACAGAGAAGACTCTCAATTTTGATTTCCCTCAATCAACACTTTCGAAAACACTAAAATGTCTTCTTGAATAATTTCTAATATAGAAACCCAAGAATATTTCAAAGGCTCCCTAAAAATAAAAGGGGGAGGGGAACCTCAATATTGAACATGAAGACACCGTGCAATATAGAAATCTCACGGGCACAAGAAGAGGGGTCATCAGAGCAGGGAAGGAATTTTAAGCTGAGCTTTGAGCCCAGACTACTGGCATGAGCAGACGTCTGCCTCTTGCAGCCTCTGCAGCTGGGAGCGTTTCTGCCCTGGGCCACTCTCTGCGTGCTGGAGTTCAGATCTGTGTTCTGCACAGCCCAGTGCCCCGGCCTCCCCTAAATCCCAGGATTTCCATGTTCCGCCCAAGGCAGGGAGAGCCATGGGTTGTTCCCTCCGAGCCTTGGGCCTTGCCCTGCTCCTGGAGCATCTCTCCCTGGAGCACCTCTCAGCTCTGCCACCCGGTGCGTGCGGGGTTTGCCTCGGGGATTAACGAGCAGCACATCCCGCTGGTCCCTCCCTGCTGCCCCTGCCACCCTGGGCTTCCCACATGTTCTCCTGTCCCGGGGAGCGGGGGGGGAGTGCCCAGGGCGAGCTGGCTTGGCCAGGGCTTTTGGGCAGAAACGCAGCTGGAGCTGTGTCCAAACCCTCCCAGCACTTGGACCCAGCAGCTCCAAACTGCTCCCGACCTTAACAAAGCCCAGCGAGCCGGGAGCAGCTCCCATCTGTGATAATTACAACAGCGTTTCCCTCGCCCTTGCACTATTTATTGCTTTTGCCCTTGCCATGGGTTGCTGGAGACAGAGAGACTGTTAAAGCTTGGAATATTTCTTTCTGGACAGGCAGGGTGAGCTTTGGGAGAAAATCCCCTCTTTTCTGTCCACCACTGCCACTTCTGCTGGGAAGGGAAGGGGATGGGATGGTTCCTACTGCAGGCTGCCTGGAGCACTCAGTGCCTGCTGAGCAGTGACTGCAGCAGGGGGAACGCTCGCCTCTGGTGGAAACAGAACGATTTAAGGATATTTCTGCAAGGTACAATAATTGCTCAAGCATCCTTCTCTAAGTTGGGTCTCTCTCCCTTTTTCTCACAAGGCTGTCAGGGGGTATAGGTGCATTTCAGTGATGACAACTGAGGCTGGTAAGAGGCAGCCGAAGGGCACCTGCCAGCTCCCACCCTGCTGACAGCATCCCAACAGCTCCAGGATGGGCTTTGGCAAGAAAATCGCTGGCTTGCCAATAATAATAATTATCATTAATAACCGAGTGACGTCCTAATCTTGGTTACATCAGCCGTACCCTTCACTGGAGCTGCTGCCAGTCACTCACACACCAGCCCTGTCCCCAGCAGGCCGTGTGGAGCACAGACAGAAGGGCCGGGAGCTGCTGTGGCTGGAGGGACATGCAGGGGACCGCCCGCGGTGACTTCTGCCTCCCGGCTGAGGGGACAAGGGGACATGGCCTGGACAAACCCTGGGAGAGCCGCGTCTCTGTGTCGATTTGAGTCTCCTCACCCCTCTGGGAAACTGCAGGGGCATAAAGGATGGAGAGGGAGGTGCGGGGCGATCCCCCTCCTCCTCCTCCCCTGGACCATCCCGCGGGGCTGCCCCGTGTCACAGCCGGGCGGGGGGCACAGGGGTGTCCGGGCTCCCGGGGCCGGCCCTGCCTGCGGAGGGGAGCCGGCGGGATGTCCGTCCCTCCCCGCAGCGCTCCCTGGTCCGCATTCCAGGGCTATCCCTCCCCAGCCCCACCTCTCCCTCCCCTCTGTCAGCCCCTCTGCACAGCCCGACGGCAGGAGCCCTGGCAAGGAGGGCGAGAGATATTCGGTGGCATTTGGGAAAGTTGCAAGGTCAGGGCTCCCCCCTGCGCATCCCGACCCTGCCCCACGGGCGGCATCCATGGGGAAGGGGGGGCTGCCCCCCCAAAACCCAGCGGGGTTCGCTCCCTTGGGTCGCTTTCCTGAGTTGCTGCCAAGCCCGCTGGGCGAGCTTGTTGCGAGAACAAACTGTTGTGATTCCCCCTTTCGCCCTTTTTCTCCGCCTCCCCCCCGTTCCGAACGGGGGGTGTCAGTGCACGGAGCCTGCCGGTACCCCATGTCGCTCCCGCGTCAGAAAATGAATGATGCAGCAATTTAATTAGGAGGGAGCGGTGCGTCCATATTGCACTGGTGGAGGAGAGCTCGGGAGCCGGGGGAAGATGGTGCGTGTCCGCGGGCGCGGAGGCTGCGCCCCTGCCCGCGCAGAGCGGCCCCGGGGCGGCGGGACCCCGCGGGCCACCCGGGCCCTCCCGCCAGCTCCCGCGGCTCTGCCCCTGAACTTTTTGCTACCGAGCCGCGGTTCCAGTTAAGTCTCTCCCGGCAGAGCCACCCCGGGGTGCGGGAGGGGAATTCGCGTTCCGCGCGGAGCGGGGGGTGCGGGATGCCCCGGGAGTTACGCGGAGATCCGCGCGGATGCGTGCGCGGGGATGGGCGGGCGCGGTGTGCGCGCTCGGGGAGGTGCGCGCAGAGATGCGCAGGGGTGTGCGCGGGTGCGGACAGCGGGGATGCGCGGAGCAGCGCGGGGCTCACCTCCTGCCCTGCCCTGCCCGCAGCCCTTCCCTCCCGGCTGGCGGAGCCCCGGGGCAGGCAGAGCCCGCAGCCCCCCGAGCCCCCTGGCGCATCTCACCCACCAACTTTCACCCGCGGTCGAACCCGCGCAGCCCTCCCGCTGCGCCCCCCTCCGCGGATCCCCGCGCAGCCCCGTTACCTGCGGCGGCTCCCGGGGCGGGCGGGCACCGCGCGGTGCTCCGCGGGCTCTGCCCCTCCGCCTCCGCGCACACGCCGGGAGGATGCGGGAGGTGC
>VXAD01013573.1:142527-260835 GCA_013399195.1 Dicrurus megarhynchus | reverse complement strand
CGGGGCCGGGGCCGGGCACGGAGCGCGGTCCCGCGCGGCCGCCAGGTGGCGCCCCAGCCCCAGCGCTGAGGCCGCGGCGGGGTCGGAGCGCCCGGGCCCGATCCCGGAGCTTCTCCCGGGATTGATCCCGGACCTGATCCTGGACTCGATCCTGGATTCGATCCCGGACCCCATCCCGGCCTGGATCCTCTCCCGACGCCGCTCCCGGCCGCCCCCAAATATATATATATATATAGGAATACAAAGCTTGAACCTGAAACTTCAGCTTCCCCCACAGAGATTTCCTTCCCCCCATAACCTTGAACGCTATTTTATTAATAACAGTTCGATGCACTGTGATGTTAACAGAGAAAAAAAAAACCCTGTACAGCGTCTCTTGCCAAGATACCACCCGAGACTGTCACAAACGCGATTTGCTATGTGTAGCCCTGCCGCACTGTCCTGACAGTTAAAAATATCGGGAAAATTGGGAGCGCATCCCGCCGGAGCGCTGGTTCCCGGCCTGCTGGAGGCACCGGGAGGCATCGCAGGGATGTTGCAGGTGCTGGCAGCGGGGTGAGCAGTCAGAGGGCTCACAGCCCGCCGGAGCGGCGATTTAAACCGCATTTCCAGTTTGGAAAGGGGGGATGCGATCTGGGAAAGCATCCCGGCGGCCGCGCGGCCCTTCTCCCCGCTCCCGCTGCAACCGGAGCGAGACCAAAGACGATGGGATTTCCCTGCCCGGGCAGGTCCCGGTTGGTATCTTGTCCGCGTTGGTGTTTTATCCCCGGTGGCGTCCCCTTGTCCCCGGTGGCGTTCCCNCCGCCCGCCCCGCCGAATGTACCCCCTGGCGCCTTATCCCGGGGCGGGCGGGGCCGCCAAGGGCAGCTCCCACGGCCGGGCGCCCGCGTGGCCGAGGCGCTGCCCTGAAGTCCTTTAGAGAGTGGGGTTTATCCAGAAATACCCAATGTGTCCATCAATATCATCTGTCTGAACAGGGGTCAGGGTGGTTTATCCAGGTGAATTGAGGTTTTTTCCCCACGGAGCTCCGAAGGTGCTGCTCGGAGCGCTCCTGCCGCTGTCCCGAGGGGACCGGGGTCTGTCACCTCCCGGCCAATGGTCACATTCCCAAGGTTACCATCCCGACCACCTGCCCTCTTTCCCTGGGGAACAGCTCGGTTTCATCCCGCACAATGTGTTTTAACAGAGATAAACCCATAAATACTTGTTTTCGCCCAATGTTTCTCTTTACAGCTCCAGCCAGGATGCTCATGGTGAGCTTTTTTGGGTCCATCTGTCTTGGGGAGTAATTTCCCGAGCCTTGGTAGCAGCTGTGTATGTCTGGAGATGGAGGGATGGCTCCAAACGTCTGTAAATCTGGCATCACCCTCCATGCCATCAGTAAAAATATTTCACATTGGACTTCCCTCTGTTCAGTTGAGATTGTGTTTTCTCACTGCTGCCTTCAGCTCTGACCCGTTGGGGTTTGCTCATTTGTTTGTTTTGCTGGGTTTTTAATGGGTAGTGGAAGAGCATGCACGTGCTAAGAGTATTAAACATGCAAGTGCAAAGGCCAGATCCTTCTTATCATAATTGTAATAATTGCATTGATAAGCCTACATGCAAGTGATGCGTGGAGCTGTATAAATCAGGTTAAAGTACAACCCCCAGTGAGAGTGGTGCTGTATACATTTGGCAATGTCCTCAAAGCCCCAAGTGTTCATACTTGTATCCAAATAGAGTAAAGCCGGTTGCAAATAATGTTTATATTTTAATTAAACTGCAGGAAGGCAAGAGAATGTCATCCTGACTGTAGGCAGTAATCTTGCCCGTGGATGGTGAGCAGATCTATTTATTCAGTGGAAATAAATTTGTTCTATGAGAATGGAATTTTGTATTAAAAGAGATAATTTTTGGCTTATGTTGAGTTATTTTTCTTTCCCTGCGTAGGAAACTTCCTTTCCCTTGTGTACCAAGATGATTTGGGGATGATTTGCTCTGGAAGTGTTGACAATGTCTAAGTGTGATGTCTAAAGGGTGTTTCGATGACTTATTTTGATTTTTCGTTGTGTTGAGCTGAGGCTGAGTGGGTGGCAGCATTCCTTTCCACTGCAGGAAACAAAAATGCTTCCATCATCTCTGACCTGCAGTGGGTGACTCTTTGCATGCTCCAACCCGGGTTCCTCATAATTAATAGGGAGTATTAATGATAATTCTGTTTTTATGAGCAGTAGCATTGGTAGCATTAATGCTACTGGGAGGGAATCAAATAAAGTCAAACGATCTGCAGTTTCACTAGAGCTGTTTGATGGGATGCTATTTGAAATAAATATTTTTTTAGCTCATTTCATTGTTATACAAGTACGTGGTATCTGCTTGAGCTGTGGAGTGCTGTAGTAAAGCCTTCAGCAAGTGTTTGGTTTACTCCCTCACTGACCATTGAAATTCTTCCTACAGGTGGAAAAGAACAGCAAGGCCAGGTAAGCCCCAGTCCCAGCCAACAACTGCACGCAGGGAAATGGAAAGGAGGATCCTTGTGCTCAATTATTGATGCTTTTTGTACTTCCTGGATGTTGTCATTGATGTCACCATCACATTGTACCCTGGGTTAAAGGATTTGTTTGGAAATGGCTCCATGGAGCTCTTGAGTGTATCAACAGCGATAGATGTTAAATGTTATGGTATGAATAATCTGAATTTTGGAAAGCCTGTTGCCTGCTGCTCTGGTTAGATGGTTATTGGAAAGTGAGAATCTCATTCCTTAGGGGATTCAGAGAACATGAGTTATGCTGTGGCAGCTCCAGATTTTGTCAGAGACCTTTCCAGACAAAACCACCTTTGAGTGTGGCAACACGGCTGATTTGGTTTTAAGCTGGAAATGTGTGGTTTTGTCCAACTTGTGTTCTCTCTGTGAACTTTGAGAGCACCAGGAGGGAAAGGTCTCTCCAAAATGTGAGGCTGCATTTCTGAAGCGCTCAGGTGTGCCAGCAGCACTTGATGAGCTCTGTGCTGCTTCCACTTGCTTCAAGTACCCACTTCACACAAAAAAAGATGTGATGGTTTGGATTTAGGTTTAAGAGAATTGCTCGTGTGAGGAAAAGTGTGTAGAATTTGGCCTAAAGTGTGAGAGTTCATTGCTCAGGACATTACTCAACCACGGGGTGTGACTCCTGGCAGCGCTCCAGCCACTTGGTGTAAACTTGTTCCAGGATTGCCCTTCTTCCAAAGGCATTTGCTTTTACAATGTGGACTTATGGACACTCGGAAATCAGGCTGCTGTGTGCTGCATATTCCTATTTTCTGAGCTTTTCTAAGGCTTGGTTTTCAACCTGTAGCTGAGTTTCTCAGCGAATTTATGTATGTATGTATTTATGTGTGGGTTACACGGTACAACACAGTTGTTCTCCGTGGAAGAAATGTAGATCCGCCTAGGATGTAGCTCACAACAGCTCTTTGTACAAAAATCCCTATTTTTTAATTCTGGAGTGAATGGCAATGCATCTTTTTTTTTTTTTCAGTCCTTGAAATATTTCTGGTTTGATTGGGCGGTGGAAGAATTGGAATGTGCTTGGAACAAACCCTTGAGTGGGAATGGACTGGAGGCCCAATTCTGCTCCCTTGGAAGCCAGTGTTGAAACACCACATTATGCTCAGTTTTAGTCAACAGACTTGAATGAGGAGCAAAATCTGATCTCAGAAAATTACAACATCTATTAAGTGGATTCAAGTATTTTGAGACAAGTACTCCATGGGACTGTTTCAGAATAAAATGAGTGATGGTACAGAGATAATGGGTTTGCCATCAATTCAGTAATTTTTCTGCTTGACCTCACTCACAAATTAATTGAAAAATCTTTAAGATTTTCAATTTTAAAATAAGAACATTTGCATCAAGACAAATTAGTTTAGATCTGATGTCATTGGTGACCAAGAAGATTATTAATGTAACAATTGCAAAATATTTGGAAATACTTTATTAGTATTATCTTTTTCTTTGACACCAAGAATATGAAGGTCCCTTCCAACCCAGGCCATCCTGTGATTCTATGAGTGACAGGCACTGACAACTGTGTTTCATACAACTTCTTTAAAATGTCTTTTCCTTGAGCCTTATGGTTTCCCAGTTGTAAAATTCTGTCATTATCTCATTTTTGTCCAGGTTGTGGGGGCAGTTTGGGGGGTTTCTATGAAAGCATTGACTTTGCTGCCCATGGAGTTCCCCAGGAGGCTGCTGGGGTGACACTTGTAGGTTATTTTTGATTCCTGTGACAGTATTTGCAAACACTTGCCTGTGGTGGCATTTCAATTGGTTGATATTGTGGTGGTTTTCAGAATTAATCCTTTTTATGGGAAAATGAGAGGAAAAGGCTCAAGGAGCAGTGCTATAGGAATTCTCTTCCCGCATTCATGCTGGGTGGTCTCTGTAGGGTGGATGGTGCATCAATCCTGGTATTTCTGAATGTTAAGGACGATAATCTGAAGTGTGGGGTTATTTTTAGGCATTATTTAGAGGTGTGGACATGCAACACTCAGCTGTTGGATGCCTTAAAAAGAACAGATACAAACAAAGGGCAGAGCACAATATAAAATATCCACGACCAAGTCCTATGTCCTACCCTGAATCTTTAATGTCCATTTACTTCTCCTAACGTCTTTATTTTTCCACCAGAATTTTCTAAATCTCTTAAGAATATCCTATATATTCTATGCATCCTGAAGAGATATTTCAGGTCAGCCAAGGACTGACTCTCTCTGTACTTGGGAATTCCAACAAATGTCACTGCCTGTGGAGGAATATCCTTCCCATGGCATGTTGCACAGCAATTTGGCTTGTCCTTGGAGCACGGTGCCAGGGAGGGAGGTTCTCTGCATCAATGAGATTTTACAGTAGGGCTTGAATGATTCCAAGCAGGAATTCCTGAATTGTGATAAGTCACTATTGGAATGGGAAAGACTTCATTTGTGCTGTTGCTTCTGGTGGCACTGCCATCCCTGCTGGTGCTGGTGGCACCTGGCACCATTCCTGAGGAGCGATTCCTGTAAGAGTTACTCTAAAAAAACACCAACCAACCCAAAGAAAGCTGAAGAAAAGTTTGGGAGTTTTTATCCAACAGGAACCATCTTATCTGAAATTAATGACTTTCCCCAGATGTTACAGTGGCATTAATATACTGCTTAGGGGGCTTTTATGCCCTTTTTTCTTGCTTTCCTTTGCTTTTCCAGAGACAGCATCTGGTTTACACATTAAACAATTATAGTAATGCATTTGTAGATCATTTTTTCAGGCTGTACTTGTTTAAAACTAAGTCAGTCACAACAGTAACTGTCCTAAACTGAGTTTTCTAGAAAGATACATAAATTTTTGGTTTTGTACTTGGTCTCTAAGTTATTTTATATGTATAAATATATATATAAAATGTCCATTATCTGAATAACCCTTGAACCAAAGTCTGTCATTGAACTTTGGAGGCTTTGGCTTTTCAAATCAAAGTTAATTAATGATTTGGGGTTGTCTTTTGTTCTGGGATTGTTTGGTTTGATTTTATCAGGAGTGTGACCAGAGAGAGGAAAGAAATGCGGTGTGAAAATTCTCATCAAACTGTGCTTTTAATAGGACTTAAAATTTAATTCTTGTGCTTCTTTTCTTTGGAGAGTGAAGGAGCTCTGCTCCAAAGAGCACAGGAATTGCCACTCAGAGCTGAAATGTGTTCACTCTGCTGTGTCCTGAGAGTGCCCAGCATGGTCTGACTCAAAGGGAGATGCTAGAAATTCCCACTGGTGAGATTTCAGGGTTGGATGGGACCAGCTAAGCTGCTCCACCTGAGAAATCCAGTCCCTGGGGTCCTGCACCACTGGAGGTACTGGCTCAGCATGCACAGGGAGCACTTAGAAAACTCATGTTTAGTGTTTTCGTGAAAAATGAGCTTTACAAAAATTAGCCATTGGTGATGGAGGCTGGCCAGTTAAGTTTATCTGTCTTTTTTAGGGAACACATCCAGGTTTCTCTGGTTCTGTTAAACTGCCATGCAAGGGCAGGACTGATCTGTTGCCCCCAAAGCACTGCTGGAATAGATGTGTAGCTAAATGCATTCTTCTTAATCAGTGAGACATTTCCTGTGGCATCACTTCTGTTATGTTTTCTTGCAGTGACCCAAAAACCTGGCTGCTTTGGAAAGTGGATAGTATTGGCAAGCAAAGAAATATGGCAAGTAAAAGTCTTTTTTAGATCCAGTTGATGTCAGTGTTTTCTTCAAAGAAAGGGCAAGTCACAGCCCTGAGGGGTCCTGAGGAGGAGTAAAGGCACTGATTAAGGCAAAGATTTGTTGTTCAGTCCGTGCTTAATTCTCCACTTCAGTTTTAAACCAACAAAGAATTGTGGATGGATTTAATTTATATAGAAAAAAAAAATATATATTCCTCCTGTTAGCAGTGGGGGGCTGTGACTACAGCCAGGGAGGCTGATGGAAAGAGTGGCAGTTGTTAACTGTGACAAGTGGGAATGTTGCCAAGGCTGACAGTGAGAACGGCACCTGAAAGTCAAGTGCCTCTTGCTGGCTTAGAGACAGCCAATAACTACATGAAATTCTTGTTGAAAACCCTTGTTTTAGAGCAGGTAACAAATAGAACCCAGACCCTGTTTTTTCTGCTTTTGGCCCAAGCTCTCAACAGCCTGCAGGTCACGTGCATTCCCAGAATTGCTTTTTCCTGTCTGCATGCACAGATCCTCCTTGGGCTGAGGACACACCCTGACCCCTCTGCTTGTGCCTGGAGTGGAGACCAGCTGAAAACACGGTTCTCTCTGTTGGGTTTTTCTGTAGAGTGGTGTATTGCACCTCAAGACTTCCCTCTGCCCCGCCTGGAGTGCCCTCAGCTTGCTGGCAGCCTTGCCAGGTTGGCCATGGTGGTGTGACAGGCCTTTGCCAGCCCCTCTGAGCCAACCAGAGTCTGTCCAAGCCTTCAGAGCACAAAGCCCCGATAAGAAGGATCTCTAACAGGTACGCTTCAGGGATAAGGAGGAGATGTTCCTAAAATTAGTTGCTGTCAGCTCCAAGCAGGAGTGAGTGCCTCGTGTGTCACGGAAACGCTGAGTATGTGCAGAATATACTGTGTGTGTATCTAAGTATGTACCTATAATTACACTATTAAAGTGTAAAAATTCAATCTTTGCAAACTTCTGGGAGATTCAGGAACGTGGCTTGCTTTGGACTATAATTAAAATATGGGCATTTTGGTTAAAAATAGCTCCTTTCCGACCTACATTCCCGATGTAGGTCAGTGGAGGCACTTCTCATATTAGCATTTTGGACACTAAATCTTAGCAGCATATTGCATCTCCTAGAATAGGTTAGGAGAGGCAAGGCAGGAGGAATTGCTGCATCTCGAGTCACCCAGAGAGGTTGCCAAGTTTCTCAGGCACCAGAGAGGCAGAATAATGAGGATTATATTTAATTCGGGCTGGAGAGGCAACCGTGGGGTGTTGAGCAGAGGCAGCTCAGATCATCTTGTCTCTGTGGGGGAGGGAGAATTTATAACTCTAGCTCGCTCCAAAGCAAGCTGTGTGTGCATTTGTGTGTATATATATATTTATATATATGTATATACAAATCTGGATGTGTATATAACACCCTGTGTATATATGTATGTATGTATATGCCTACAGTGTACAATATGTGTATCTATAGAAATGTATACATTTATATGAATTTATATTTCTCTATATAAATAGTCATGCAACTATGGGAAATCACATTTCCACAGCGCGTCCTTTTCTGTAACACCCCCCTCCCCCCCCCCAAAAAAGCTGCTTCCATTAATGTCATATTGGCACAAATGTCTTAAATTTTCTTTTCTGTTTAGAAAGGAGTGGTGCTTAGTGGTTGAGCACAAGCCTGGAAGGTTTTTACTCTTCCAGAGGACTTCCAGTAAATCATGAGTTGTTCCACAGCTGTTCCACATTTGTGAGATAAAGTGGTGGCCAAAATGACTCAGGGCTGGTTTTATAGGCAAAGGAAAGGGTTGTTGACTGTGCACTGGAAACTTCTGTTATGCTCTCAAGAGTTTTGATGGTGAAATATCTGCACTGATAATTACTCTGGTTGCTGTTAATTTCCCAGCTATTGGGTTGAACAGGGGGAAAAAAAGATGAATTTCCTGCTCTAAAATAAGTTATCTGAAGTCTGATTATGTTGCCTCAGTGATGTATGGATTTCCATTTAGGGTCAGGATGTTGGGCTGTAAGTCAAGAATCTGAGCTCAGTGAACATCTAGTCTGGGATGTGTCTTTTATGTTCTAATTGATTTTAAATAATTTCAATTCATTATCAGAACAAGCTATACCTTAATTCATTATAAACTCAAAGAATTTCTCATTCATATCAGGGTGAATTTTGCACTTGACTTCAGTGGGGTTGGATGAGGTCAGAGCGTTTCATTCAGCACTGGCATAAAAACAACCTTGTAGTTGTGCAACTATTAATTAAAATTGTAATTTTGTAATAAAAGCAGCCTAAAAATGATTGCTAGTTATGTATTCTATGGCTATATCACCTTTCTATGGATAAGATGTGTTGGGCATTGGTTTTGATTTTGTGTTGCTAATCCTTACCCTGAGTTGGGCCCTGAGCAGAGCCAGAAGTGGCTCAGCCCCTGGAATAACAGACCGTAACATGCTGCACTTGACAGGAAAAGCTGCAAAGTAACGATCCCTCAGCATTCCTTAAGCTGTGTGCCCTGAGTGGTGGCTGATTGCTGAATTGCCACATGCATTGTGCAAATATTCCAAGAAATGTAGGTCATGGTACTGTGGGTTTGTCACGGGGATTTTGGCTCCCTGTGGCAGGGCCTGTGTCCAGTGCTGCAGAAAAACCTCCTTGTGCCTCCACCCTGACCACTCCCAGGCTGTCCTGGTCCTTGGAGCAGGGTGGAAATGTCCTGCTGCCCTTCTGCTGTAGTTTGGAAGCTGGGATGTGATTAGGAAAGCAAAAAGGGAGAATGGATTATTCCTTCCTAAGTCCTTCGCTTCGTTTAGTGGAGAAGACAGACAAACAAACATCGATTCATCATGGAAATCAAAACAAACACCCAGAACATATGACATTGAGTGAAATGTTTCTCCTGAGCTTCTGGATTGTGCTTTGCCTTATTATTTCATCTGGGGGAAATCAGCACTTTATGGGAAAGTGCTTTCCAATCTCTTTTGCATAAATGTTACAGTGAAACTTCTGTGATGTATAGCTGCCTGTTCAAGAAAATGGGTCATTTCCATACAAATGTCATATTTCTATGCAGAAAATATGCTGAATTCGTACCCTATCTTCTAGTTAAAGCAATCCCTTTGCTGGTTTTGTGATTTCAGCATATTTGCCTGACTGGAAACAACCAGAAGAGGAGCAGAAAAAATGATTATTTTTAATTAACTCATGCAGGCCTAATGTCAGACTAAGCACTTGAGTGGCAGTGTCTCTGGGGCATGCACAGGAATATCATCCTCCAATGGCTGATTTGTCTTTTGAGCAAGAAGCATCAGACTTTGAGCAGAGTGAATCACAAAGCTCAGAGAGCTGCTGCTTTGCTGAGAGTCTGGAGTCTTGGGGAACGAAATTTTCCTGATGTCACTGTTCAAGAAGATGCCTGGATGTCTGTGTGCTCAGGGGAGCAGCCATTCACACAAGGAACCCACAGGCTGAAGCCAGCAGAGGAGTGATGAGCTCTGCAAATCTCCTCGTACTCTGCAGCAATCTCTTCCTCTCAGGATGAACTTCATCTAAAATGAACCTGGGCTCCTGGCACTGCTGCTCTAAAGAAACAACAAACCCACCCTGCCTCTGGAAAGTTGAATTTGGCCGTGCCACTTTATATTTGGGAAAGGAACAGTGGATTTTAGGATCAGAGTTACAAACCAAGTGGATGCTAGAGATGGACAACCAAAGAAATGCTGTGACCCAAAGCCTGTAGGTGCCTGCTTGGAGCTCCACTGCTCCCAGCACAGCAGTGCTGCTGTCCTTCCGCTGCTGAGGTGACTTGAGATGTTTGGTACCTGCTGCTGGAGCTTTCTAAACAGCCATTAGAATTTCTTTAAAGAATTAAGATGAATCTGCCCAACTTCTCAGCTGGTGTGAGCTGGCTTCACCCAGCAAAGTTCTTGGGCTGCTTCACGCTGAAGGAGGCATTTTTCTCCCTTTCACCCATGGGAATGCAAAGAAGTCACTGCTGTGGGATGGCCTTTGGTGGCACCAGTGTCCCCAGGCCCCTGGACAGGCTGTAAATTCACAAGAGGTTTTCAGGCTCCTGTTCAACCTCTGCACAAGCTTCTACACCCACTAAAAACACCTACAGTAAAAGCTGCTCCTGTACTTGTGTGCTGGAAAAAAAATCCCTAAGGAAATCTCCCTTTACCAAATCCTGCTTAAACTAAATAAAGCTATTTCACAGTAATAATAAGGATAAAGCTCTATATAACACATTTTATTAATAGATAAGCAGGTATTGACCATCAAGGCTTTGTCTGGAGTATCAGACACAACTCCCAATTTTTCCTCTGACAAAATATTTTCCTCCTCTTCCCTCTGGAAATCATTTTGGTGCAGACTCATCCAACTTTAATGAGCTACAATTTGTTCCCAAAGCAGCAAATGGGAAAGGAAAGTGATCTTAAGAGGTTTGTGTCTCAAGGAGAGCAAAACATTCCCAGGGAGAGGCCTCTCCCACCCACTAATCCCACCTGGAACTGAGGGGCATTGTGTTGTATCTAAACATCCTAAAATTAATTAGAGTTTAACTGGAATTAAACTTCTGCTCCAACTTTCCTGTCTCCGTGGGGAAGACAGTGAAAATTTCTTATCTCATAAAAATATTATGAGTATAAAATGTGTTATTAAATGTCCAGATCCTCTATTTAATGGAACTTTGCATATATACCAAAAAAGGGGGAAAGTTTGTTACTGGTATTTCTTTTCATAGGAAGGGATTTTAGGAAGTAAAAACTAAACAAACAAGAGATTACATTATTAATATCCAAAGAACAATTAACATATCAAAATACTGCACTATGGTAATAAATCACTGACAAATCTGGATAGAGATGTGTTAGGATTAAGTTCTGAACACTTAAGTCTGTGATTAAGTTGCTGAAGACTCTTCATCTTCAAAAATTCTCCATGAGAATCTCCACAGAAAATGTCTGCTTTTGATTGGAAAACAAAATCCTCAGGCTGACTTTTATTATGATTATTTGGTAACTGAAAAAAATGTGACTCCTTGAATGTTACTTCAAACAAAAACCTTTTCAAAATTGTTTTCATCTTAAGAAAAACCCCACATTTTTCATCTGAAGAAAACTCTCTTTTGAAGCATAGAGAAGCTTTCTGAAAATAAAACTAATTTAGAAGAAAATATGTTTTTAAAAAATCTTTCTACTCATACAAAGAGCAATTCTTTTTTTTTTTTTTTCTCTTTTATTACCAAACTTTTATGTGCTTTGGTTTGTGTCAGTTTTGTCTGTAGGGAAAAAATGGTACCATGGAAAAAAACCCACTCAGGCACGTGAAGGGTATCATTTTTTAAATCTAAAAGAATATCTTAGTTCTTAATAATATCTTAAACTTCAGCAATTGACTGTTTTAAGGGACAAATAAAAGATGTACCCCTGCAAGTGTCCAAGGCCAGGTTGGATGGGGCTTGGATCAACCTGGGACAGTGGAAGGTGTCCCTGCCCATGGCAGGGGGTGGGAACTGGATGAGCTTTAAGCTCCCTCCAACCCCAACCAGTGTGGGATTCTCTGATTTTAAGTATAAACAAAGGAATGAAGTATTGAATGGAAGAATAATTAAAGTACCGGTGGCAAAGGGCTTAAAATTTAAAAAACCTGGGTTTCCACTGCCAGAAATGTGGGTGTAAGCAACAGGGGTTTGGGAATGCCTAATCCTTTGGAACTAATATCCAATAATTTTCTCACTTCTGGTGTTACATTAATCCAAATGCAAACTATGACTGAGTTCATGATCTTTGTTGCTGCCACCTTGTCATTACTAAAAGTAATATTTGTAGCAGATGAATAACTGAGAATAGGAGAACCCAGAGAAAAATTGCAATTACTTTTTATTTTCAGTGACAGGCAAGACTACACCCAAAAGTTGTGCTATGTATAATCAAATAATTGAAGTAACTGTAAAATTGAATGATTAATTATGGAGAGAATGGGGGAAGAGGCCAAATGTGTGTCTTTAGTTGGCACTGTAGCATTCAGCTGTGGATGGGCAGGTCCTTGACTGGTTAACACCAGAAATAAGATGTTTTTTCTGAAGTTTTCTGTTTTACACATCCTATATTTTTTCTACAGGAAAATGTCACTGCAATATGAGGAGAATAGTCTCAACGGCCTAATTTATATTTATTTTAGCTTTTGTGCCACAACTCTTGTCCTGAATAACCCAATGGGCCTTGAAGGAGGGCAAACAAACAGGTTTTCATCTGTTTATTTGTGCGTGAACCAAAAAATGTGCAGAGAGGCTGAAACTCTGTGTATGCCTAGGAGAGGGCTGGCAGCACGATATTCACGGATAAAGGAATTGTTGCTGGCAATGTCACAGGCTCAGAATGCTCAAATTAGCCCCTGGGAAGACAAAGGCTGTGCTGTACACACCTGCAGCTGTGGGTAAACGAGAGAACAACGGGCATTGTTAAGGTGTTAAAGCACTGAATTTCTGTCTTACCTTCGTTATTGGCTGACTTTCAGCCCCTGTAATTAATGTGCCTGGAGTGGGTGGATCTCTTTACATTCGCCTGTTTCTTTTCACAGCTTAATCAGAGCATAAGAAAAACTTAAAATTAAGATTCTCTGTGTTTTCCAAGTTGCCCGGTGCTGCGGTGAGCTGGCTGGAGAGACCCCAAACAGAGAGATGAACTTCTGGAGATTAATTGATGTTTGATCCTAAAACTTTCCAGTTGCTTGTGTTTTGAGCTGGCTTCCAATTCTTAACTTTGCATCACCTTGTGATGAGGAAAGAAAACCCCAATATTCAGGAAGTCCCAGACTGTAGATCCATGCAGCTGACACTCAGTACATTTCCTAGGAAACCTGGGCCAGGGCCTCACCACCCTCTGAATAAATAATTTCTTCCTAATATCAGAAACTGCAAGATCAGCCCTTGAGTTTATATAGGTTCAGATGAGTGTAATTTAAAGCAGAATTTATCTCCAGTGGTTTGCTGAAATTAAAAAGCAGCATTTTAGTTCTGGTTTAAGAGTGAAAATTGATCACACTCAGCAGCTTAAGAAGGGAAATAGCAAAAGCTGTTTCTACAGTGGTTTCAGAAACCTACAGTGGCTCATACCCCATAGAATTCCATCCACAAGTGTACCCCAACAGAAAAAATCAGGCTGGTTTTTAGTGCTCCTGTTTGGCTTTAAGCAGTCAGGGAGGATGCTGAGACCAGTCTTGGAATCTGGTGAAAAATTGCCGAGGCTGGGGACATTGTGTTCATGTTTAGCAGTGCATGGGATACATCTACATTCCATTGGATCAACTGGCTTGGATTGCCTGGAGCTGCCTTAATGGCATGAACACCAGCTGTTCTTTTATCCAGACACAGCTCTTAGAATTTATTGTAACAGAAGCATCAAAACACATTTCTTGTAGTGTTTTACCTCAGCAACAAGAAGGGAGGAGTCTGCAAAGAACCTGTGGGCCCTGTCCTTGATGTGGCTCCTTCCCTTCGTTGCCAGCAGTCTCAGCATCCTCAGCAAGAAGCAACCTCAGCCACTGTCATGTTTATTATGGCTCTACGTACTTCACATGAAGTGTTATTTACTGTAAGTCTACCCATAAAGGACTAACAGCGTTATTGGGAGCTGTCCTTTGCATGCCTGATGTCAGATGCAGCTGCAGATCACATTTACAACTCCAAACACATGCAATGGAGAGTCATAAATTATACAGGAAACAACACGGAGTAATGAGAGACGTGTCAGCTCAAGTTTCTCACTGCGGAGGCAGCAGTGTGGCAGGCAAGATTTATTTACTATTCCAGCCACTGGCTTTTTTGCAGTCAATAGCTCGTCACTTTTAGTCTGCAAATAGGAATAAAGATGTTTTGCAAGAAGGAAAACAAAAGGCAGCAGAGCAGCTTGGCCTCTGGGGTGAGTTACTAGAATTTTGGAGCTCCAAGTCTCAGTCTGCACCAGTCAGTTGGGGAAACTCTGTAGTTTTTGCACGTCTCCCTCTCCTTATCTATTAACACAAAAAAGCACCAATTACTGTATGGAAAGCATGATATGAAAGCTGGGAATTAGTCCCATTTTCCCTAAAGGGGACACACTGGTCCCCAAGAGCCAGATCCAGAAATCCCATGGTCCTGAGTGCTGCCAAAGAGCTGGAGAACAGCAGTGGGGAGCAGGGATGGAGAAACCCAAGCAGGGACCGGTGACACCGAGGCCATGGTGGCTCTGCAGAAATGCTGGGAAATATCCCCCAGTAAAGGTGGTGAGAAAGAGGATGGGGGTTTCTAGTAAAACCAGCTGGAGTGGGAAATTAAACAGGGAACAATGTTCTGGATCTAATTTTTTTGCCTCTCTTTAGGGGTTTGCATTGTGTTGAGGTGCAATGATCAGACATAAAAAAATCCCTGTTTTCCAGCCTAAAATTAAATCCAGGTGAAAATTATTCCCTCTCACCTCAGGTGCAGGTTGTATTTGGGCCAATATTTCTGCATCAGTTTTTCCACCCTTTCCCATCCTATGGGATTTATCTCTGCAGCAGCTGTGTGGTTTTAGTAAAAGAGAAGGGCTGGGCCAGCACAGGAACCTGCAGGGCCAAGGTACGGGGACAAGGCTGGACACAGGGATCTGCCCCATGGCCTGGGGACAAGGCTGGACACAGGGATCTGCCCCATGGCCTGGGGACAAGGCTGGACACAGGGATCTGCCCCATGGCCTGGGAACAAGGCTGGACACAGGGATCTCCTCCATGGCTTGGGGACAAGGCTGGACACAGGGATCTGCCCCATGGCCTGGGGACAAGGCTGGACACAGGGATCTGTCCCATGGCCTGGGGGTGCTGCCACAGAGGATCTGCTTTGCTCCAGCTTGCTGGAAGCTGCTGCTCATCTCGGAGCGAGCAGATTCCATCCCTCTGAGTCAGGGCAGATCCGTGTCTGCAGGGAACACTGATCAAGCTGCATGCAACATGCATGTTTGGAGGCTAAACTTAGTCCTCAGTAACTGGGAATGTCAGCTTGCATCATCAGTAAACTCCAAATGGAATTAGGCCAGAAGGGATTATGGATAATGGGTTTTATTTTGAATATTTTGTTCAGGCAAATCTGAACTGAAAAATCACAAGAATAGCCTTTAACAAGAGGAACACAAAAATAATGCATTGCCTCTTTTTGTATTTATTTGGGAAAAAATAACCACCTATGGTTGGGAAAGAATTCTTCTGATTGCTTTTCCAGGACATGGTTCCTCCCATGACTTTGTGTGGGCACATCCCTGTGGACACACAGAGCCCAGCAAAGCGAGCTGGCTGCTGCATAGAAATTCATGGAAACAGAAAGATCCTTTCAATGAAAGAAGTTTCTTTCCAGCCACTAAAGCAGTTTGCAACACTCACTAAAAGCACTGAAATGATTTCCTGGTGGACTCCCTCTCCATTTTATCATGTTGTGCCAGATTGTGCATGTTGTTGATTAAAAGCAAAAAAGCTCCCAAAAGTTATGTAGGCAAAATATCCTCCAAATTCCTCGACGTCTTTTAAAGGCTAAAAGTCCGAAAAGTCAGATTTCAGTTGGGTTTGTCTCTTTTGTAAGAGTACTTAGTGTTATTCAATAGAATTTCCCATCTGCTGGGCTGGAAAATCTCAGTAGAGGAGGTGGATTTGTGTGTGCTCAGAAATTCCAATGAGGGTAACTACGGTCAGAGGAAGGGCTGATGCTGCATCGATCATGAAGGTTTTATTTTAGCAGCTAGAACAGAAAATATACTGTGATTTGAGGCATGTACTCAACAGAAAAAATGTATAGATGAATACAAAACAGGGGAAAAAAAAATTTAGGTCATGCAAAATCCCACATTTGTTAATATTTTATCTGAGTTTAAACAAAAAATTGAGACAACTCGATTGACTTGACCTTGACTTGAAAATCCAGAATATTAAAGCTTCCAAGAAAATAATAATATCAAATGTAAAATCTATGGAATCCTTTGGAACATTTGGATGCTCTAACTGTGTATAAGTTGTTGGATGTCACGAGTTTGTGCATTATTAATAAAAGTTGGAGCTTTGCATCTTCCCAGTTATAATTACTTCTCTAAATATCTCCAGGAAACAGAAGCATAAACTTGCAAGCATTTAGAAAGCCTGGGTAAGCATCTTTTGGAGAATGTGCCTATAAAATGAGTCATGCTTCTGTTTACAGTTTGAAATTGGTTTTCAAATCACAAAATAAACTCAACATTACAAAAATGGCCAAATCAAGGCTGTGACTGGGAGGTCACGACTCTGAGTCGAGAGGACCTTGCTGACCTAGGATGAGAGTCTCCACTGGGATTGACGGATAACTCTTGGTTATTGGTGAAACTCAACTGAAAAATATGGAAAAAATCACCTATTTCACAAAAAGAAACCACATAAACTCCAGACCATATCAGCAGCAGTTTTAAACAAATAAAAAGTCACCCCTTCAAATGCACTCATTTTGATATGTGAACCATGTATAAAAGCCCCAGTAATTTCGTTTATATACACATGACTGTTATTAGATATATTGCATACACACTGCAATCCCTGTTGAGATGTCCTCAGGACTTCCAGAGATCTGTGGGTCTTGAACTCTTCTCCAGAACGATCAAAATCTGTTAAAAATATCGTCTGGCTCATCGTAGCCACAGAGACACAAATTCTGCTCGTTGGCCTCTGATGAGATTTGTCATTGTTTCATGAACTCCCTGACTGGGGATTTTGTCTCCCTAAATAAAATCCTGTCTAGGGCTGATCATGTCCTATTTTGTTGCCTTCAGAACCACGCTGTGCACTCTGTATTTTCTTTAAAGGAAAATACTTATGTGGTTTTACTCTTTCTTAAGTATCATAATAGGAAAGTAAAACCAACTTAATTTCTTTTTAAAATAGATTTGGTTTTAATTCCTTCAACATTTCTCTCCATTGGATTGCATCTCATACAATAGAATGGTGATACAGTCAATATAAAGTTGATAACAGTAATCCCATTTTAATTTATAGAGATCTTGCAGACTTTGCTGAAACAGCACCCTAACGAGCTGAGTTGCTTTGATGTTAATTTTCAGGAGATGTGACTTTCATGCAGAGCTCTGAATTGTCAGGAGAAAATTCCCAATGTACAGGCCTGGTCTATAAACAAGAATTTGTTCCATCAGATGCTCTCTACATTTACAACCTTGTATTGTTGTTTAACATTTTTCCTGGGAAATAAACAGCTGTGGTTAGCCAGAAATAGAAAGGAGTTAGGAGGAAATCTGATCCCCCACTTGAAAATTATCTTGAGGAAACACCCCAAAATCTCTACCTTTTATGCAAAATAATCATGCCTAGAGCATACCAGAAAAAAGGACCCAGATTTTTAGTTAAAAATTGGTTTTAACACGAATTTAAAACATGGCAGGGATTTAGCCTTGAATTTGGGCACATGGATTTCAATGCACTCGGTGGAAATATCTTGGGTTTAATTATATGTTTAAAAAGCATATTTTGTATTTAAGTACCAACAGTCATTTGCTTGAGAACTCTCTGAATTTTGTGTAAGTGCCACACAAGCACAAAAGTGAATGTAAATGAGGTTCTAAAGCACAAGGAGCACATATTTCATTCAATAAAGCACTCCAGGGGTGGAGAATTTGGGCAAGTACAGA
Organism: Dicrurus megarhynchus; assembly: GCA_013399195.1. Classification (NCBI taxonomy): domain Eukaryota; kingdom Metazoa; phylum Chordata; class Aves; order Passeriformes; family Dicruridae; genus Dicrurus; species Dicrurus megarhynchus. The sequence continues at coordinate 242,972 of VXAD01013573.1, read as the reverse complement.
AGGATCGAGACAGGGGTCTGTGTGGGGCTTTTTCAGCTGCAGTGGTAACTTCTGGGGGACCCCAAAAACACAAAAAGAAGCCCCGAGCCCAGAAGATTTCTACGGTTCCCAGTTTCAAACTGAAGATGTGGATCTGGAGGGGGAACAGTAAAATGTCAGGGCAGGCAGTGAAATTCTCCCAAAGCCGAATCTCCGGTGTCTCGGTCAGGGTTGGCTGTGCAGGGAGGACACAGGGAATGCTCCTGACATGGAACAGTAACTGACTGGTTCTTCCATATTGCAAATATTCCTTCTTCCTTTTAGTCAGAAGATGAAATATAAAAGTTTTTTGAAGACACAGCAAGAACTTAATCCTTTTGGAACTGAAAATATTTTTTTTTTACTAACGTAAGACCCAACCATTTGCCTTTTTATCAATTATTTTATTCCTTCTGGCAGGGGCAAACATCCCTAATAGACACCCAGAAGTTCTGGCCATTTACAGAGTAGCTCTCCAGCAGTGTTCCCAGCTAAACTGCAGGTGATTTTCTGAACACTGACAGTGTACACCTGAAAAATGGAAATGGCTCCTCATTTAGAGCAGGAGCTGACCAAGCAGCCACTTATTAAATCAACAGAAATAACTCTCCCACCCTGGGCTACAGACTGTGCTTCTCTGTTTGCATCTGCTGTTTTCTCTTATTTCCAAATGCTTCAAATGCCAGCTGAGGAGCAGACTTGATCTTGCTCCAAGCTTCCAAGCAAGGCTGGGTTCCTCATCTTGCTCCTAGCAGCGATTCCTCCGGGGGGAAGAGCCGGGATCCTGTCAACAACCACAGGCACGAGAAAACTCCTCCTTCTCCAGGAACTGCTGCTGTGCCAGGCCTGAGTGAGCCAGGAGAGGCAGCTCCTGCAGGGTGTGGCAGCCACCACCCTTGGGGGTGTCCTGGCATATTCCTTGTCAAGGAGCAAAGACACGATTTAAAGGTATGGGATTGGCCGTGGGAAGGCAAGTGCAGACCTCGAGGATAAAAAACCCATCCCACCCTACATGGATGACCTGCTTAAGTCAGGTGATGGAAACTTCCAGAGCAAGGTGAAGGAATGATTTCAAATATCTCCAAGGCTTTTTTCAGTATTATTTGAGCTTTAAACAAAGCATCTGTGGCCACACAGTCCTGGTTAAGTGTGGATGAAAGACAAAACCCTACCAAGAGATTACTCCTGATCAAACTGAAACTATCGTGGAATGGTTTGGGTTGTCTGGACCTTAAAGCCCATCCAGTGCCACCCCCTGCCCTAGGTAGGGTCACCTCCCACTGTCCCAGGCTGCTCCAAGCCCCGTCCAACCTGGCCTTGGGCACTGCCAGGGATCCAGGGGCAGCCACAGCTTCTCTGGGCACCCTGTGCCAGGGCCTCCCCACCCTCACAGGGAGGAATTTCTTCCTAAAACTGTAAGTTGGCTCAAGGAAAACACCACTAAAAGCAAAGCAGCTGAGGTGGGAGTTGCTGAGGAAAAGTTTTGTTACTGTCTCCTGGATGTCACATGAGGAGTTTTTTCCCCATGACCCCAATGGTTCTCCACCTCAGCTCTTGGTACTTGGAGAGTAAATGAAATTAATTTAAATGAATCAGGCGTGCTCCCTCTCCTCTCTGGCAGTGCATCTAACCAGCTTTGACTTTCACTCTTGGGGTAGGATTTATTTTAGAAAACTAGAAGAAAAATTGTCCGTGTTATTCTTCAGACAGGAAAAATTACATGTTAAGAACCAACAGTTCATTGTCTAAAAATAATTTGCAATTACATAATGCTTTCCTCTTTCAGAGCAAGATTCATGTTAATGAGGCTTGTTAGCACTTTTTTTGGAATTTAAATTTAGTTTGGAATTGGTCAAAAAGTTGTCTGGTTCTTTGTCTGTGTGACTTGAAGAGTTGGCCTGGATCAAATTTCTTCTGTCCCAGTACCTGGGAACGTCATCATCACTTGGAGGTAACTGATGAATTTTGGGAATGATTGCCCAGGCTGGAGGTGGAAACAACACCTGAACTTTGCCTGCATTTCCAAACCGTCCTTCCCAAGGCAGGGGTCAGGCACCTGGTCCCTCTGCTGTGCTTTCTGCCACAAGTATATCCATTCGTTTGATTTAAGTAGTTTTGGGACAAACTACTGAATATTCAGATGTTTTAAAATGTTTGTAACTTCCCTTGGAGCTGATTTGGTTGTGCATGTCCCCCAGCAGCCGGAGTGTTTAGGGAGGATGTCAGGACAGGCTACAAGTCCTTTTTGTCCCAGGGCCAGGCACAGTGTGGGGTTTGAGCTGAGCAGACCACAAGGAAATTCCATGTGCTGATTTCACCTCGCCCTGAGGAAGCCAATTTTTCACTTGTCCCCTTTACAGTGGATGAGAGGAAGGGAAGAGAAAGCAGCAATTCCAGAAAAAGAAGAGATCCATCAATGTCACCATGGCAGGGCCAGGTCACCCCAGAGCAGGAGCTGTGCCTGCAGGTGCGACACTACAAACTGGGGCTGCTCCCTGGGGAGTGAAAGCAGCTTTGTGAAAGCTGTCAGACAGCTGGAGCTCCAACACGAGCACCGAGAGATGAAAGCGTGAGAAATATCCGAGTCCTTACCCGGAGCAATAGGAAATGTGAGGACAAGGCTGAGCCCGCTGTGTGAGAGGCAGGGACGGGGACAGGCAGGAGCTTGGTGACATCTCTCATTTAGTCTGAGGCACAGCGGGAGGTTTCTGACACGAGGTTGTTTCTGCAGAGGCTCAGCAGCAGCAGAGAGGCCACAAAAAGCTGTGACAGCAGCCCTGGAAATGGAGAAATCAAGGATCCATGGAGCAAGGGCGCCATGGACGAGTGGCAGCAGACGTGACAGGAACCACTTACCTTCTCATCTTCCCAGGAAGAGGGGAGATACATGCACAGGAGCCCAAGAAATAACCTCATTTGTGATTAGATTGCCAGCCCAGGGCATCAGTTTCAGTGCCAGTGGAATGAATGAAAATGTGGTCAATGTGTGGTTCTGACAAAGCTGTAAATAGGCTCGTTCTGATGGGGATTGGCTCGTTTTTATTTATTATGATGAATTTCTTTTTTCAAGTTGTTGTAAACTAAAGGGCTTCTCTGATATTTTGGCAGTTCTGCTGAAAACAGATAGCAGTTGAACGGGAAAAAAATAATATTTAGTCCTACATTTCCTGAAAAATTGCCGTTAAGGAATTTAAGCAGCATTCCAGGAGCATTTAACAGAAAAGTCTCTGTTAAATACTAAATACTGTTCTCTGTTAAATACTAAAGATATTAGTGTAGTATTTCATTGAAAACAGTGTCACATGGAGCATAAAAACAACCTTTTTGAGTAATGGCAGGGCTGAAAGAAAGGATTCTGTGATGTTCTCCTCTTTCTAAAGGGATCTTGGTCCTTCTGCTCCAGAGGAATTTATCAGAGGCAGCAAGAGATCTCCACTACAAGGCTACACCAGGAGTAAAGCTGCTCCTTTGTGAATGTGTGAAATCCAGGGAGTCAGTCAAAGATTGAGCCACGTTTTTAGGGAAGGATGGATAAGAAGCTCTGTCAGCTGTAGGGATAACCAAGTTCCCACAGAGCGGCTGCTTTGGCAATTTTAGGGGTATTTTTTAGGGTGCTTCTTGCATTCTGTGCACTATTAAAGTATTTGCTGTCACATACTGGCCAGGGACAATAAAAATATCAAGTTTTGGTGGGTTTGTTTGTTTGTTTGGGGTTTTTTTAATTAAAAAAAATGCTCCTAGATGTTGTGTTTGGAGAGGAAACCTTGAAATGAGCATGATCAGAATCTGTAAGGAGCTCTGAGGAATGCCTGTGTAAACCAGAAGCATCTTCAGGGCGTTATTTAACATTTCAGGGTGTTAATCCTTCATCAGAGCAAGGCAAAGCTTCCCCCTGGGTGCCAGGCACAGCTCAGAGGTCCCAGTGCAGGATCAATGGCATGGGAGGGAGCATGGGGATGCAGATGCCACATGGAGCTCTTGCATACCGAAGCTTTGGAACATATTTAATTTAAGATCAGATCTGTTGTCGGAAGAAGACAAAATCCTGTGTTTCGAAAAATAAATATTTCATTTGAAGATTAACTCTGTTGTGAGGAGAAGACAAAACCCGGTGACATATAAAGATTTCATGTTTCAATTATCGCTGAAACGTCTTCCCTGGAAACTCTTTTTCCATGATAATCCTTCACCTTTTCTTCTTATGCATCTGACCTTTATTTTTAAAGTGCCTTTCAATCCGTTCATATAAATATAAAAATTGATAACTCCTTGTACATTCCCTTGTCATAAATTTGATTGTCTTACAACTATTTCACAGAATCATAAAGGGTTTGTGTTGGAAGGGACCTTAAAACTCATCTATTTCTGCCCTTTCCACTATCCCAGGTTGTTCCAAGCCCCGTCCAACCTGGCCTTGGACACTTCCAGAGATCCAGGGGCAGCCACAGCTTCTCTGGGCACAGGTATTCCCACACTTTCTTAACTAAAAAGAGCCAATTTCTCTGTATGTAACGCTGTTTTATGAGGTTAAATGACCATAATCAAAAGCTAAATGCAGTGGTAGCTGCCAGTGTGTATTGATCTGGCTGCTGAGATTAGTTTTAATTAATCAATATTAATCAGTTTGATTGCTGGTGCACAGTTCAGTGTTGATGGTTCTGGGCTGTTCTCTGAGCCAGCACAGCCCCCTTGGCTCAGCACTCCTTGCTCCACTCTGCCTCACTAAAAAAAAAGGAATTTGGGAAAACAGTGAGGTCTTATAGCAGTTTAAGGCTGGAATCCATCTAAATATGCTCCCATATTTCAGTTGGGATTTCAGCAGCAATCAGTGGAGCTCTGGAGGCTGTTCCTTCTGCTTTCACTGAGCTGCACCTCTGGTGACATCTCAGGGGTTTGTGCACAGGATCTGTTCTCCCACTGCACAAGTAAGACATTCACCCTGTGACCTCTGTCTTGCCTTTCCCACGTGGCCTGAACATCTTATCAGAGCTCCTTAGAGGTCGTGGCAAATTCATTTTTAACAAATCAACAACCTCAGCAGAATATTACTTCTAAAAGAGGGGGGGAAAATGCAAAAAAAGTCCCCAACATCATTTGTTTCTTTTCCTTTTCAGGAATTTTAGTAACCTGTAAGAAACTCCGTAGTTCATCTCAGGAGAAAATTGTTCTCTGTGTGTAAAGTGCTTTGCAAGGAATAAAATACATTTCTCAGTGCTTGCCCAGTGGTGTAATAATGCTGTCATCTGTGCTGGGTGAATTGTCCTGAACTGGAGATTTATTTCATATAGTCCTTAAAGAGTGTTTGGTTTAAACCCTGAGATTAGAGGGCACGACTTAAAACCTGAATTATTTATAAATGTTGCTAATTTAATAAATTAGGGATGTAATTTATAGAGCTTTCAAAGCTGTCACCTGTGGTTTCCTGTTGCCAGTGGGGTTTCTCTGCATCTGGATGGGCAAGAGGAATTTAGAGGGCTGGAGTTCACCCTGATCAGCCTCATCTGCCTGGTGACAGTCACAGGCTGTGTCCTCGTTGGATTTTAGCATCGGGACACCCCTGATGAAGGATCAGGAAACTGAGGGAGCAGAAAAACTGTGTAGAAAAACCCTATAACCATAAAATCCTGAACTGGTTCCTCAGAAACCACTGCCTTCCAGGGATGTGATACAGAGCACCTGCTTTACTTGTGTCATTCCATTCACACACGGGGACTGAAGCAAAACGTGTGGAGCTTGGAGGTGAAAATGGCAGAAAAATAAAAATTATTTCTCATACAATGCAAACACCTCGGTGTTTTAGTAAAACTGCCCATCCAGACCAATATCTGCATATTTTTTCCTGTTTCTGTCATGAGCAGGAGTTTCCCTGAGCAAAAAGCACAAGTGCAGGTGATACAAAGAGGCAAATCTGGGGGGGTGTGTCCATCTCAGCCCAGGGCACTGCCCTGCACTTCACAGTTCCAAACAAACAATTCCCAAATACATAAAGTAACTTCTGCTGTGACTCTGGATGTAAAGTGTTTCATGGACTTATACATTGAATTCTTTCACCCCATTTAGGTTCTAAAAATAAATAAATAAGCCAAACCCCCCAACCCACAGGTGTCCAAGTGCCCTCAGAGAGGGGAAGTGCCAGGATGAAGGTGCTCATTAAATCAGCCAGGAATGATTACCTGTCACAGGGCTGGGCCACTTGGATTAGCAAGGCTTCGAGTTTAATTAATTAAGGGTTACTTTTTGCTCTTATTAGTATTGTTTTCTTGCCTGGAATCCTCTGTAATGATTGATTTGCAATTATAGAGGGCACAGAAGATGGACTTGGCAGTCAGCAGTGCCTGACTGATTAAACAGGTACAGGGAGGGGGTAAGACACCTGTGGGACCATGCTGAAACAATTCTCTGGAATATTGTCTCTGGAAAATTTTCCTTAGGCCTTTGTTTAATTTCATAAAAGTACATTGTGGTCTCTAGAGAAAAAACTTACAGTGGTGCACCAAACCCCTTAATTAGCCAGGTAATTAGAAAGCCTGTGAGCTTCCATCATTATTTGTCACACTTGAGCCCCCAAAAGAGAGTCAGTTTAATTCTCTGTGTGTTTATTTGTTTAAGGATCTCTTTAGGCATAAAAATTTTAGTGGTGATGTGCAGCGATGAGATGATGATGAATATTGCTATAATGAACAAATAGTCATAAGTTATATAATTATGTATTAATAACTAGCTGCAGTTTTATCACCTGAAGTGATAAAACCCCTTAAAATATGAAGTGTAAAGACCCTTCAAATTAATGTCTGTATGTGTAAAGTTGTGAAAAAGTTGTGCTACTCTCCCTTTGTGAGTATCATGTCTGTTAAATGTCACAAATACCACCCAAAAATATGGCAAAAAAGAGAGTTTCTACTTAAAACTACATCAAGTGAGTGGATAAAATGATATTCCTTTGAAACTGTGTATGATGTCTATAAGCACCGAGGTATTTTGGCATCTCCAAGTAAGCAATTTTCTCTGCTTTCAGGGAAAGGCTGCGTTCCTGCAGATCCCTGTAAGCTCTGGGTTTAATGAAGCTGAAAATAACCTTCAAATCTGAGGATCAGCCTCATTGCAGTTGCTCCCTGCTTTAAATCTGCTTTAACTCACAATTGCATCCTATTTAGGAATGTTTCATTTTAAAAGTGATGGCTGCTGGAAACTCAAGCTACTTCCAAGTCCGATGCCTTTGCCAAGCAGGAATAATCAAAATCTAAGAGGAAAATGAACATTACTAACTACAAAAAGAATGAAATTTAATATTTTGATTGGTTCCATGAGTTGTGGGAGACCCTTTCCCAGGATATTTGATGTTGCTTAGGAAATACAAAGTGGCTCAACCATTCTGGTGCACTTGGCTTCCTCAGGGGTGATTTCATTTTATCACTAAGAAAAACATGACCAAAATACCACAAATACCACAGAGAAAATCCCACATTTTAGTGGTGGTGTGGGCACTCACCTGACTGTGGAAAAGATCCCTGTGGATCTTTCCCACCATCCATCAGGAGGAGATGCCCACTGAAGCCTTTTTGGCACCATCAGGGAGAGGTCACACCAGAAACTTTGCTGGCCAAGCAAGTCCAGAGTCTGTTTCTCTATCACAGCTTTCCTGTCCTTCATGTAGAAAAAAGGAGTGAAATTAAGCTTGGCTTAAATATTTAAAACCCTCATAATCTTTATTTGGAAGAGGAGTTGTTTGATGAACGGGAAAGGTAAAAGGTGCAAAATTAAATGAAGAGAAGAAAAGTGATTAACGGAATTGACTTTTGCTGTAACAGATAAATACACTCATCTCTGAATCTATTTTTGACACCAACTTCCCATTCCTTAAAAGTTTAGCTGTTGCTTTATGCAGAATTTGCCCCTGGAGAGGTGGCAGCCATCAAATGGAATCTGCATCACATTATTACTTAAAACTGAGCTCACCTAAGCTTGGTTTACTCCAGAGCTGGCACACAGCCACGGTTTCTGTCCTCCTGAGGTGATGCCAGCAAAGGGCTCAAATCAGGTCTTGTTCCTTTTCCCCAGCAGCCAAAAGCTGCCCCTGGTTTGCAAAATCTGTTGGAACAGATTATTTCTGGATTGTCTCAGCCCACTCAGACCTCTGGGTGTAATCAATAATTTGGAATTTGTACCTCTTACCTCCAGACACATTTTTTTGGGGTTTTTTCCTGAGAAGAGGTTTTACCACTGGGTTGATGTGGGGTGGGGTGAGTGCTGTCCGATGGAGCTCCCAGGAGAGAGCTGTGGTTATATATGGAGTGAACATCATCAGGAGCTAAACTGTTAATTAATTAGGCGTGAAAGATGCAGGTACATGCTTCTGCTGGTGAGCCATGGGGATTTATGACCCTTTAAGGTGTCCCTCCTGTATTTTGGTACCTGTCTGTTCCCCCAGAGCTGGCAAGGAGGGGTCACAGAGGCAGGTCCGTGCTGGAAGAGCAGGAATAGGATAAAAATTGCTGTGCTCAGCCTCCTCCTCTGGAAAATGGATATTCCTGGCTGTGCTGGTGGACTCTCCACAGGACCTGAAGCTCCTGTTCTTGTCTGGATCCAGCTGGAGTCAGGAAAAAAAAAAATCAGCCCCGTGTGTGACTGCACTAAACACGCACATCCCACACACCCCCACTCCTGCTCCTCGTGTCTCCTTCTACCTGCTCCTGGTTTTGAATATATTTTTATTTTCTTTGCAAATTTGATGGCTGTGGGGGAATTCAGCTTGAGACGCTAATTATGCACTGTCAGGATGTAATTACTAAAGAAGGCAATGCAGAGCATGATTTGGCCCAGTGAAACATCATGAAGTTAATTTGGTTTTCAGGACTAAAATCAGAATTAGCTCACATTTTTCTCATGATAAACAAGGTCTGTTATAGAAATAATCACATTTATTTCCTGGCTTTACTAAATATTCCACTTATAAACTGCCTCATCTTAACAACTACTGTGTTGAGGTTTTAAGATGGTTTTAAGGGAATGGCTCCACTGAATGTAGACTCATTAAGATAAAATAACAGTGAACCAAGTTAGGCTGGTTTCAAATTGCTCACGTTCTGTTCCTTGTTCATTTGAACTGAATTTGCTTTTTCAGGAGAAAAAGCACAACTATTGCAACAATTGTTAACATCTCTAAGGTTTTGGTTTTTGTTTTTTTTTTTTGCTAATAATAGCAACAGAAATAAATTAAAGAAAAATATTAAGAAGGAAATGAAAAAGCAGCAAGGCACTCTCCTGTTTCCATAGATTAGACATCAAAATTATCGCCTCGCAGGATGAATAGAAATATAGATTAGATGTAAAATGTCATCTTTGGTGAAAGGGGATGGAAGCACCTCTCCAGTTCTCCTTGATGAGCACATTCATTCCCCAGAAATAGAGCTGCAATATCTGCCAGCTTTCCTGGAGATCCAGCAGATCTGTTATCTATGTATTGGGGAAACTCTTGTTGTAATGGAAAATAAAGGAGAATAACAGCAGGAAAAACAGAACCTATAAAACAGGGAAGTGTCAGGACTTAAATTTTTGTTGTTTGTTCTATTTTGAGAAGTTTCAAGTCCTACCCATGATATACTTTGAAATATTGCAGAGCAGATCCTGTTATTAGATTTTAACTAGCTTGCCTGTTCCCTTTATTATTTTAGGCAATGGATAACTTATATGGAGTCCAAACTTTCTTCCTGTGTTTGGAAGATAACACTGGAGCCTCCTTTGGTGTTTCCTTGTAGTTTGAGGAATAAGAACAACTACTCTGACTGCATTCTTGTTGCAATATGATCATGTAAAAATAATCAATGCTGCAATGTTATGTGCATGTTTAATTTATAATTCTGAAAAAGTGGCAGAGCTCCTGCAGACAGCTGCTTATTGAGGTTTTTTGTCCAACCATGCAGGTGCAAATCTGGGATCCTGATTTGTGCATTTTTACCTTTTTTCTGGTACAACTCACCCTCTTCTAGATATTTAACCAGTCCAATTTCTCTGGTTTATCCTCCAGATGTTAAAAATTACTTTTATCCTCATTCACAATTTTTTTTTCACTTTTTCAAGGTCCAAGGCTCTGACTAAACCTCCATTAAAACAAGCAAACCTTGGGATTCCAAACATCCCCCTCCCCCTCCCCCCCCATGGATGTGGACACTGGAAATCTCAGCTAAGAATTCTGCACCCTGGAGGAAAAGATGCTGGTGGAGGTTTTTGTGCAGTCTCATGGTGGGACAACCAAAGAAAATGCCAAAAAGCAAAGCTCTTGTACTCAAGAGGTGAAGTAGTGGCAATATTAGGAAATTAATTGGAAAGAAAAAAAATTAATTGGAAAACTTTGTGACTTTCAGCTGTTTAACTCCTTTTTCTTGTAGACTACACCAATCACATCTCCCAGGAAAACTCCCAAGCCTCCGCTTTTCTTGGAATTTAGCAAAAGTTAGGGATGCTTTTAAGAAATAGAGCAGTGATTCAGCTGATTATTGCTGCCATAAACACGGCAGGCCTTGGGTGGCTGCTGTGCGTGGGGGTGACAGCTCGATGGGCTCCTCTGGCCTAAAATAACAAAGCCATTACTGCCCTCACTGCTGCTGCCAAACAAAGCAATAAAGCATTTGATCATTCCATGGCCTGCCCAAAACTGCCAGGTTGTAGTTCTTCAGGGGAACCATTTACAATTTGCTTGTGGTGACAGGATTTGTACATGGAAAAAACTGCCAGACTGACCACGCTTTGTATTTCTTTTTCCTGGTCGTGTGTTATTTCCTCTCATATTGTTCCAGGGCATTTATTTTTATTACCATCATCATCACCACCATTATTTTTGTATGAGGAACCCTTATTTAGTGTATTTTAGAGGATTAGTTTTGACCCAAATTTTTATATTTAAGACAGACTGAGAAGAAATAACAGGAGAATGAAAATAGTTACATTTTAGAAGAGCTGATTTCAATGAATTTTTGCAGAAAAGAGTAGATCTCCTGGGAGACTGGCCAAAGGAAAAAGAAAAAGGGACATTTCAGTTCCTCAAAGAAACATTAGTAAATATTTGGGTTGCTTAGTGCAGCTTTGAATGCAGTCCTGATAATTAACAGTTTCTTGGTCTCTAGCAGTGGCACAGCCCTATTTTAATCTTATTCTTTTCTGCACTCCAGGTGTAACTTCTCTCTTTACCTTTTAGGTACAATTGAGAAGAAAGCCTACATTTACTATGAGTTTAACGTTTCCAAAGTAAGTATTTGATTTTAAATGGTCTCCTCTTCAATTTTGATTTTTATCCAGTGTCTTCCAAGAGCATTCTTTTCTCTCTTTACTCTCCTGTAAGAAAACAAAATATTTGCCAAAGCCAAGAGGAATCATGTTTAAGATGCTCTCATTTAACTGGGATGGAATCTGTTGCCTTTTTTCCTCCTAGTTAATACAAATAGCTAAATAACTCCTCTTTGCTTTCACATAATGAACTCAGCAGCAATATTTACTGAACAAGAGACCTCTAAAGCATAAGAGGCATTTAAAACAGAGTCAAAAAGCAGAAGCATGGAGTGTTTGTGACTCTGAAAATAGTGGGAATGTAAAAATAGATCTATTTTGGTACTGTGAAAATACAGCTAAACTTCTCCAACGAGTGAGGAAGACCCAAACCTTGTCTGAACCCTCAGAAACTCCATGAGGGTTAGGTTTTATTGTGTTGATTATTTTAAGCTGAAAGTGCCTTTGCAGGGTTAATTGACATCAAGGTGGAGTCCTAAAAGTGTTTATATCCAATATTGACAGTAACTGTGGCATAAAAAGGATTGCAATTAACATGATAACATATTATTTGTATGATAATAACAATGATAATAATAATAATATTAATCTCTGGTAAAGGTATTCATTCCTTTGCCATGATGAAAGAGCATAAAACAAGCAAGAGAATGCAGAGGAACCTGAGTGAAGAACATGAATTAGTTATTTTTTTTAAATCATAATTAATCAAAGAATCATTTGTAGATAAGACATCCCAGTCACTGTTGGAGTTTGAAACTCCTGTACCCAAATCATCATTTGACTGTGATGACATTGAATTAAAAATTAACCTGAATGTTCCCATGGAGAGCAATAAGGAAGATCTACTCACGTTAGTTAAAGGTCTATAAAATGTATTACCTAAACCACAAGAGAAGAGAGGAAATACTTAAGAGGGTCTGACAATGTCAAATGTTCCAATGGCAAATAACTTCCCACATTCCCAATGAACAGGGAGAAAGGAAAAGCTTTAATTTGGTTTCTGTTAGGAAAGAGAAATCGTCTACCACAAGGGTTAGGATAATAAACTGCTAGTAGAGCTTACAACAATGTAAACTCCTCCAAAATATATCAGAAATTAAGGAAAAAGTTGATATTTTTTTTGGAAGATGGAAAGAAATGATGTTAGAGTTATGAAAAAGTAGAATTGCATCTTCAGCTGCCCCTTCAGCCTCCCTGGCACCGTGGCCTGCAAGGCTCAGCCCCTTTGGGTCACCTTCACAGTCACTGAGGGACATTTTAAGTCAAACCAGCTCCTCTGGATCTCAGTTTGAGAGGAAATCCTTGAATTCCACAAAAATTTGGATTCATTTGTGAACTTAATTGTTTATAGCCACACTAAGGAGCCATTCCCAAACCACAGTCTCTGACAGGAAGTTCTTTAACACGTGGTTTATTTATTAATATCCCACAGCTCTCAACATGTGCGAGCCACGTGGCCTGGCAGGGTTGAACTTCAGAGGGTGCCTCCAACTAAATTATTCCATGTTCTTCTAAATCTAAAATGTCCATTTTGGGCCTTTCCCATAGGAATGAAATCCAAAATTCTGTGCTGGGTGCTCCTGCACCAGCAGCAGCCAAAGTGGTTGATGAACTGCTCTGGTTTTGGTGACACCAGGTGAATAAACAAATAAACATTCGTTAGCAATTAAGCTGTGTGGAGCAAGCACAGGTCCATTTGGAGAACGAGGCAGGATCGATGGGATGTATCCAGAGGTGGAAGGCTGATGGATTAACCTACATCAGCTCATCCAACCCCAGGACACCTCGTGTGAGTGTTTCTGTTCAGCTCGAGCAGGACACTGAGACCATTTTGATCTCAGATAAATAGGATGGAATTCCCAGTGGGTGTTTTAAGGATAATTTGAATGAATAAAGCCAATGGAGAGGTGTCATTTTATGTTGCTTGGATATCTAAGGGAGTTTGAGTACATCCTTTTATTATCCTTTCATTAGCATTTATCTATAGACTAAAATAATTGAAATATTTCTCTGTCTTGCTTGACTTTATTTAAGTATGGGCATAAAGTACTAATTAGCAATTATTTATTAATGGTTTGTTAAAGTACTTCTAGTCTCACTGTTGTATTCTGTTATTAAGGACAGTTTGCCAGGAATTTTCAGGAAGTTCTTACTCAGACATGGACCTTCCAGTTTTTTATTCCTATGGATGATGTGGCTTTGTTTGGAAAGATTTGCAGTGTCTTCTAAGTAAGTAAATACTCTCTTCTTATCATCTCAGAATTCCCAGAATATGTTATAAATGAATATTCCATGCCTGCATTCCCACAGCCAAAACTTGCATGGGTTTATTTAAGATGCCTGAGCGATCTTTCTTTTCCCTCTTGTCTCTTTGGTTCTTCATTCCAGCTCAGGACAAGCAGGAAAAGAGTTTATTTCGAGTTCAGCAGCTTTAAAATCACTGATCCTGCACAGACACAATTTACAAGGTACATTTTAAAGTCAGTTCACCCAAGTCTGGTCCTAAAGAAACTCATTTCTCACCCAGCTGGGAAGAAATTCTTGGTATTCCGGTTCTGAGGGCTTCATCCCTATCAACGTTCTATTGGAAAATTTTCATTATTGACTCACATTATGAAATGAGGTGGCCCCGGTGCTCAGATCCTTTAATTTGGGTGTAATTACTCCAAATTATCGAGCATTTCCCTGTCCTGACACATTCCAAGAGAACGAGTTGCCTTTCCAGCAGAGGTGCCTGGGATGAGGCAGGCACGGAGGGCACACCGGGGGGATGCTCTGCCTTGCCAAAGGGAGCGGGAGATGCAGGAGCTCGGATGTTCGTTCCCAGGGCAGAGCAGAGAGCAGGGCTTGGATCAGCTGTTGGGAACAGTAATTGCTCAGCGAGAGTCTCACATAATTACTGTAATTAACGGATAACATACTTACTGTTTCTAGGTGATGCTGGGCCTGCCTGGTTTGTTCCTAGGGTTGGATAATATTCCTGGTTTTCCTTTACACTTCACATCCAGGGAGGGGAAATGAAGATAATTGAGCCCTTCTGAAATTCCCATGGTTGAAAAACTCTGTTCTCTATTTGAAACAAATCAGGTACCGGTGGAAAGGGGGAAGGGTGACTTTTAAAATGCAAAGAGTGAGCGCAAAGCTTTACTTTTTAGCATTTCTTTACCCGACTCCAAGGCAAACGTCATTATCTGTCCCTCTGAATTGTCCCCAGCCTGCTTTAGATAACGCCCGATCTAATGATAACGGCGCTGGGCTCTTTCATTTGCAATTCAACGAGTGAGCAAGGCGCAGATTTTCTGTACAGATCTTAACAACTTTATAGCCCTTGGTAACTCCCAGATTACTGTAATGGAAATATCAGGGCTGTTTGGATTTGTGAGAGGATGCTCCGCTAGCAGCGTGCCAGCGCAGCCCTGCCAGTCAAGGCAGGAGCAAAACTGCTGACAGGACAGGAGGGAATGTCTGATCCCTGTCAGCCCAACCTGACGGGATTTGGGCATTGCAAGAGGGAAATAATTTAATGCTAAGAGAAATATTACACGTCTTTGCTGTGGATTATGTATGAACTGAAATGCAGTGAAAAACTTCCTCCTGTTTGCAGAGGTACCATAACAGAAATCACTGTGATAAATTACACAGCTTGTACAGATATCCTTGCTTTTAAATTTTCAAGAAAAATGTGAGTTTTAAAAAAAATGTCTCTGTATCAGCTCCCAAGTTATTCTGTGCTGCCAGCTGAAGAAGCACTTGTGCAAATGAAGACACGTTGTAATAATAATTTATTCTGGTAGTAAACCTTCCAAGCAGGAAGACCTTTTACATGCAAAACACATAAAACCCTGTAACTGAAAAGTGAACATCAATATTTTATGTAACCTGGTGTCACTTCATTTCTCCATCCGTTAAACACGGAAACTTCAGGATATTGCCTTGATGCTGTTCTTTTGTAATGAGGTTTTTGCACGGCCAGAACTCTGCATGCAGGAGCCATTTGAAGGTAAATTCGAGCTTTCTAACATGAATAATTGCTTTCCATGGATATTTTGGTTCCCTTCGAGAGCAGAGAGCTGCCACCTCAACAGCAAAACACTTGAGCCGTGCTCATCCCTGAGCAGTTCTACACGTGACATTCACTGCCTTCACTTTTGAAATTTTAGCTGCCGTTATTGACACAGAGAAAGCAAAGAGAGGCTGCAAGTGTTGGCTGGCAAAGGAATAAAGGGTCCTGGAAAAGTTACTGTTTGTCCTGGAGGAAGTAATTGTGGCACATTAGTCTGGTTTAATTGCCGCGGTAATTTAAGTGACTTGTGGATCTTTGCTGTAATTACGGTGTCACTAAAGCTGCAATCCTAGAGAAAAATAAGCAAATAGTGCCCTATTGAAGCAGCAGTTGGGGCACCTATGGAGCTCTCATTGGAGAGCAGTGGGATTTAATCAGGGCAAGTTTCGCACATGTTTTGTGTTTGGTTTTAGCTGTAGCGATTCAGGGAGCAAAGGGATTGTTCCGAGGAAGGAGCAGAAGTGCCTCCGCACCAGACAGAGGAGGGTGCTTGTACCTCTGCTGGAGCAACCAGGAAGCAGCAACCCCCACGAACTGAGTGATGTATTCAATAATTTGAGGAATGGAGTTAATTGTTGAATGTGCATTACCTATGTGACCATCAGCACGCCAGAGAGAGGGAAAGTGTAAGGAATTATTTTTCCTTCCAGGTGTGAGGGAGTTCAGTGTCTCTGGAACATCTTGTAAGTTAATGAGTTATCACCTTACACGGATTTACCTCGAAGTTTTACATGGTTTTGTAGTGTTGCAATCAGACAATTTTTAAACTTTCAGACAGGAACTGATATCTGTGACTTCTTCAGAGACTCCGAGCATCAGCTGTGTCTTCCCTGGATGTGTTTTACCCATATTCCAGGAATCACAACCAGAAAGGAACAAGGGTGAGTCCCAATTTTGATTTTATGCCCACAGAGGGGCTGCTCTGGGATTTGGACACTTGAAGGAAGCACGTTCTGACTTTGCTCAGACTGAATCAAATTCCTGCATATTTTCCCCTCTGTGCCATTTGGATTTCAATGAGCAGGGCTAAAGTGGAGATTTTATGGCAAAAACTTCAAGGAGCACAACTGACCTCGATGCTCTCAACCCTAATTGCCCATAATTACACAACAAATGAGAAAATGGGGCAGTGGAATAAGATGCTGGAGTGAGACTCAGGAATTTCTGTGCTTTGCACATTTGCCACCATCAGATATTGTATTTCTGCTAAAAGGAAAGGGAAATAATTGCCTAAATGGAGGCTAAGGACCGGAGTGGAGGAAGCTGTCAAACAAGATAACCGGGAAAAGAAAAGAAAGGGAAACAGCACTTCTGTTCCAGGGAAAGCTTCGGGTCTGGCAGAGTGGAGCTATTTAGATGGCAAATATCTAATGGATTAAAATCTCCTTTTGAAAGCTGGGTGCTTTATCTCGCAGCACACACCTTCCACAGGCCTGGGAAAGCCTCAAAATGCAGCTTGGGGGTTATCGTGGTGCTTCCAGTCTTACCCAATTTGCCAAGGCATTGTTCCACACATCCCATAAAGACTGGGAGCTCTCCTGCCATCAGTCCCTGGTGCCTCGGGCCCTTGCTGCGAGGCTGGGAGCAGGGGGCTGATGGATGCTGCACGGGGGATGTGTCACGCCTTGGGGACACCTTGCATTAAACATTTTTTGCAGGATTTCCCCTGAGCTTTTATCAGCTTTTCCCTTTTTAGTTCCCTTCTTGTTGTTTTTAGCGTTTCTTGCTCCACGATTGAAACATAAATAAATGGAGGTGCTTAAATAATTTGTTGAACCGACATTTCAATTGCCTCAGTTCTGAACCTCTGCATGGATTTCCATCCTCATGGTTCGTGCCTGACCAGGGCATCTCCTAAAGGCAGCTGAAATAAATGCATATAAGTGTGTTTATATAAATAAATGTGTACAAGAATTGAGGAGGTGTCTCTCCTATGGAGAACCTTCCAATTAGGAACAGAACTGCCGAGGTGTTCAACCTTCCCGGTTTTCCGACAGAGGGAGAGCCCCAGCCTCTTCTGTTGCTGGGATCTTCCTACCCTGCTTCTGAAATTCAGCATTCTGTTAAGTCTCACTTCTTCCTCTCCTTCAGTGGAAACCCAGAACTTTCGAAGTGTTGTACAGAACCAAAAAAAAAAAAAAAAAATTAAAAATTAAAAAGTGATGGAAGTTGGTTTTTGGATGGGAAAAATTAGTTTAAAACTTGCTTGATCCTGAGTTTTACCCTTTTCTTTGGAGCATTCCCCTCATTCTAATTGCAATAATCACCAGGTAGTGATACTGATTTGACAATATCTCATTTTTTTGACTCAGACAGTAAAGCTTAAATTATGCAATTAAGTGTCTATCACGTTATTGTTTCAACCTGGTACAAATACCAGACAACCATTATATTTCAAATTACGTGCACTGCATTTTTTTTCTAACAAAAAAGGATCAAAAATTCCTTCTATCCATGAGTCATCATTGTCACCAGTTGCCCTTTGCTTTATTATTATTCCATGTTTTACTGGCATTACATAACCCTCTTCATCAAATTTTTGGGACATTTATGTCTATCTCAGACATTTTTGTGCCACAATATTATTTTCTCTCTCTTATTTTTCACCTCTATCTCCACCTGAGCACTCGTGGCCAGCTCATTTTTGATGATCCTGAGATGTTTCCTTGTGGGTGAATAATAATTATTTCTGTCAGTATCATCACACCAGTTTTGGCATTTATTTTTATCATTGGGATCACCTCCCATTCCTTCGGGAATCCATTCCACCAGCTTCAATTCTTCCAAACCACACAGAAAAATATTTCATTTAACAAGGTGCTTAATTTATACTAATTTAGATTCAACAGTCTGTAACAATATCCCTCCATCACTCCTTTCATTGGCTTTCACATTTCCTTCCCAATAAATCTGCATGTTATGTGATGTTTTATATTGCTATGATAATGACTTCATTCTCTTTAATTTCCCAATTTATTGATTAATTTCAGTGTTAATTTGGGTTAATTGTATGTGTATTATCAACTGCAATGAAATCCTTTATGCAGCTCTAGTAAACTTTCTGGGCAGCACAAGGTCACTCTGGTAGCCCAGAATTCCTTCCTTGGAGCAGTTTTCCTGGAGTAAGTGCTGCATTGGGAATTCTGTGGAGTTCATAAATGATTCCTGCCTCATCCATATTTCCTTAAAAATGCAGTTCAATATTAGCTGTAAGGATAAATATTTTCCAAGGCTCTGCAGAGCTCCTGCTGTTGAGTTGGGAATTGAGAGGGTATTTTGTGGGGGGTTTCTTGCTGGTCACGGTGAAATTCATTACATTACCAACACATCTTTAGCATAATCCATGATGTTCCTGTCTGCCCAGGGATGGTGCAGACACTCCTGTCTCCAAGACTGGCTCCTAAACTCTTACCTCAAATTATCCTGCTCTTTGGAAAAAACATTATCAGTGCTCCATGGCCATTCCTGCATCCTGTGGAAATACCAATTTTAGGCTGGAAAAATGCTGGGATTGAGGTTTTTCCCTTGGTTTGGCTGGTTCCCTGCTCCTGCATTTCCATTTTCTCCCCTCCCTTTTTCTGGAGTCTCTTCTGCTGATCTTGGGGACACCTCAGTGTCCATTTCTCTGCCAGTGGAGACTGTTCTCTCTCCTCTGGGCACCTTGGGGTCACTCAAGCTGTAAAATCATTTCTCTGAAGGCTGGACAGGGAGCTTTGCTCTCAAAGCAGCCTCATAAGAGCAGAGAATTGCCTGGTTCAAGTAGATTTCTACCCCAGACTGATCCCCAAGGTATTTTCCTCAATTTTTCATGATATTAAGTAATGGCAAGAGCTTGAGTCAAGGATTTTGCTGTGGTGTTTAAAGGAGAGGAGTGTGGATGAGAGAGCAGCTGAGAGTGGAAATAAACGGGCACAAAAGCTGGGAGATTTGTCATGTGGAGAGGGTAAACACCTCTTAAGGACGAGGTAAATAAATTATCACAAGGTAAATATTAATGGGATAGAGCAATGCCAAAATTTGTGGTGACAGAGATATTAAAGAACCTCACATGAGCTTCAAGACATAAAATCTTCTGGTTAATGAGTGATGGTATTAACACCTCAGGGCGTAGAGGGAAGGGATCTCTGTGTCTTCCTTGAACATGGAAAACCTGCTGATTTTGGAGCTGCTTTTAAGAATTTTCAGTTACTCTGCCTCGATGGGGTTTTTGGGTGTTTGATGTGGCAAAGTCAGCCCAGCAAAGCCTCCACACCATGGACCTTTGCATTGCTTGATACTTCTGCTCTGAACTCACGCAGGACTCAGAGCCTGCAGAGGACAATCCAGTGGGCTGAAGAACAGGATCCCACTTTGTGATCAGGATGTGTGCAAGACAGGAAACGAGCAGCAGCCTCCTGCTGAGCACAGCAGACCTTCAGAGAGGAGAAAACAACTCAGAGCCAGTCAATGCACCCAGATTTACACAGGAAGGGCTGAGGGTTCTCTGGGGTGGGTGTAGGTACAGCTCACTCTGTGCTGGTGTCTGCAGAAGGTGTGAGGAACAGCACCCACACACCAACACTCCCAGCCCTGCTGGCCCCCGAGGCTTTGTTCAAAGTCTGGCACTGTCTGATGCTTTCATTCCCACTCCCACTTGAAGTACAAGTGACTGCAAAAATATCATTGAAAACCCCCAAACAAACAAATCTTCCAGCTGTGGCGTTTGGAGAGAAACCCTTGGAAGCGGTGTGATCAGAATTGGCAAGGATTTGTGTAAAACAGAGGCATCTAATGGCACGGTGATACAAAAAAATTACCCCTGGGTGCGGGTTTAGGGATCACTAGAAGCTGAAATTCCGTGGAGGTGACAGTGGCAATGAAGGTCGCGTGTCTGTGAGCTTTGAGTTTCCCACACCTTGGATGGTGTTGGGATGAGCTGCTGGATTCTGCCTCAGGAGCGTCCCTTGCCCAGACCAGCCCTCCTGGGCAGCGCTCCCTGAATTACCACACAAAAACAGCTGTGAGGAAATGACTTTCTTGGCACTGATGTCGTTCACATCTCTCAGTTGTTATTACAAATATCTGAATATTAACCACGCTCCCGAAGCTCCTAAGCCTTTAATCCTTTTGTTTTCTTACAATAGCCATCTATTATTTTTCACTGGTATGAAATGCAAAGCTGAGTAATATCCAGCAGTATCATGTCTAAATAAGCAAAAAGCTGGCGAGGAATCAAGAGATAATAAAGGTGGCTTTGCTTTGTTTCCTGCTCAGGAGCAGCAAGGAACACAGGAATTGGCTGGAGGACCATCTGCAGCAAGGACAGGGAAAGTCATGGGAGCGGCAGAAAAGCTCTGGCAAAAAAAACTGCAAAGGGTCAAAGCCCTGATTTCATTAAGCAGCTCCTTTCAGAATTATCTTTTCCTCTCTGCAAGAGGCAAATATGCTGGGGCATCATCTATCATTGCAGCTTTTGTTCAAGAAAAACATGACAAAACTCCATGGAATAGGTTAGGAATGGTGGATAATGAAGTTAGGACTTGATAAGGTGCATTTTGTGTGTTATTTTTTAACTGGAGTTTTTTACTCCTTTTAGGTTGTTGTCATTATTGCAGATCAGTAATTTCACCTTAGAATGCTTTCTTATAATTATTATTATTATTGTAATTATTAACCTGGTTATTAACCTTCATTTAAAAATAATAACTGGAGTTTCTGGTCTTCCTGGTTGTAAAAATACGCATATTTACACGCCAAGAAATTAAGACTCCCCAGTTTATTGTGTTTTTTTTTTTTCTTAACTAGCATTACAAAATCCATCAAAGGCTATTTTGGAACTGCCTGATGTATGACTCAAGGATCTTTGGAGCTGGCAGGCTCCTGGGCTTCCTGGTGGTCTGTGCATATGTGTCTCCAAACTGGCACGAAGAGGTGGTTGTGTCAATATTTATTTTATGTTACTGAGCCTTTGGACAGCCTAAATACAGAGGGGTGATTTGGGCTCTTAAACCCAAGATTCTCATTTGCCCATATTTGAATTATTGAAGAGTATCTGCTTTAGTTAAGCACATCACACGTGAATTTATCCATTTCTAGAAGGCACTAAATTAATGACGTGCCTTGGGAGGTTTAAGACTTCTCCCCGTTTTTAAGAAATCAAAGAAGGAAGGACAGTTTTCTTAAAGGGATTTAAAACCTGATTCAACCTCTTTTAACCAGTTCTTCAACTTTTCACCAATTAGGTTTCCTAGGAAGCAATACCCATTTTTTTATTCAAAACTTTATTAGAATTTAACTTGAATATTAACCTTGATATGTCCCCGTTCAGAAAACGTCTCTGATGTTTCTCAGTCTGCTAGCAGGAGTGAAAATTCATTTCTGCTGGTACATTCCAGGTAGGAAGGAACATGGGAAAAACAAAAATCACAAAAAGCTGAAGAAGTTGAGAGAAGAAAGATTTGAGAGTAAAACCTGGTGATCGTTCCCAGCAAAAGGACCTCAAAGCCAGCACCCACAGAGTGTCTGAAAATCAACAAATTGTGAATTCAGGTATTTGAGGAGGAAGGATAATTACTAATGAATGAATCTTCTTTCTGCTTGTTTGGGATTTTTTTTCCAGCTTTGCTGTGGTTGGTGCTTTTAATCCAACTGCAAATGAAGAATTCCTTTCTGTCCGTTTTGCCCAAAGCAGAGCTGGGAGGATGCAGCTGAGAGTCACTTTCAACTTGGTGCATTATCAGGAGCCAGCAATTAGCTGGAAGCAAACATTAATTGTCCTTTTCCCCTTCATTTCCAGGCAGTGAACTCTATCCTGGAGTGAACATTGTCAGCTACAAATGCCAGGTTCAAATCTCTTGCTTGTGGGACACTTTCCATTTTGGAATACCCCTGATGTTCTCTCGGTACAGCTTAGAAAAATCAAAAAGCAGCTGATAGATTTTGATCAAGTAATAATGTCAGGCACATTCTGATATTTCCACATATTTATGCATGAATGGCCAAAGGAAAAATACTCTTTTTTTCCATGCAATCTTGTAATTTCTTTGTCAGCTGAGAAGGTAGATAATAAATATTGGCAATACATAAGACTTGGCTCTGCTAAGAGCTACCCTTGCTATCCTGAGCAGCAGCAGTTATTAATTTTCAGACATAATCAAGTGATTTATATTCATGATTACGGTTCAAACCATCCTGACACTTGTTCCTTCTGCATCAGACACCTTCTCGCTTCGTGCTTTTTGTGTTCAGCAGCGATTAAAATAAGAATGAGAGGGTTTGGGGGTTTTTAGGAGTATTGTTATAATGTTTCTCCTCTGATTTCAGGTCTTACCCACTGAGTCATCACCTGAGCAGTGTGTTCTGCACTGACTTTCAGTAATTATTGTTTATTTTAGAGATTCCCAGCAAGTCATTTCTTCATTTGCACTGAGAACTGCAAAATTTATTCCTCTTTCTGTACACCACAGATCCACTGGAATTCTTATCTTTTTAATCATTATCATGATCACCGATCTCTAATTATCACTGGTGTCTAATTTGACCTCATAAAAATTCATAAATAGCACTGGCATTCAATTTTAAATGTTCATTACCTCTGCCATACTTTGTTGGATCAAAAGTGGTATTGGAATGAGGATAAAGATCCATTGTTCAGACGTAAAGAAACATATTTATTTACAAAAAATCATTTCTGTACGATGTCTATTTGCATTTCTCTCAGAAGAACTGCACATACTTCGAAAATGAACTTCAAATATGTTCTGCTTTCCCACTGCAACGAAATGATTCAGTTGAATTATTTCTCTGTTTGGTAAACAAAATCAAAATATTTTGGTTGTCAATTACTATAAAATGAAAACTGCTTTTGTTTGAGACGGAGCTCACAGCATCTGATCTTGAATTGTGATGTGCTTTGGGAAAATGACACAGCATGGGATGAATCCAAATTCATTCTCTCCAGAGTCTCTTTGGGGGAAAATCTGTTTTCAATGTATTGGTGAGGCTCCACAGCTCCTTGTCTTGCTCGGTTGAATGTCTGGAGGAGACTCCAGGCCTCTGAAAACAGCTCAGCCTTTTTCCTTGCTTGGATGTGACCAGAGCTACCCTGGAGAGCTCCCAGTGTGGAGAACTGGGATGGCAGGGTGGCTTCACCCGTGCACACGTGGAATGTGGGAAGTAAGGGAGCGTGTTCCCGCTGGATCTGTGCCAGATGTCCTTCTGTAATAATAATTATGTTCCTGGCTGGACTGGTAACTGCAAACAGATTCTTAGAGGAATGAAGGACTGAAATTTAACTGTAACTTATATTAAATATTTGATACCAGAGCAGTGAGAAAAACACATCTTGTGAAGCTGTAGAAAAAGTATAAGGTATTTCTAGTCCCTAGCATGGTCCCTTAGCTGAAACCCCAATTATTAGCCCAGCTGATTGAATTAATACAACCAGGGAGCTCACTCTGCCCAGCTAACGAGCTTTGCAAGTAGTGTTTGATTTAATTAAAAATGGACCTGTTCAAAGCAAAGAGATAAATGTCTCTTCTTAAATTACCACATTTTTAGCAGTACCTAATTTCCTAGATTGCTTTCCTGTGCCATTCTCTCCAGCCTAGCCTGTACCCCTGGGCTTCTAACAATTCTCCTTCCCAGCTTTTCATCAGAAAGGAATCAGCTTGGAATTCCTGGAAAACGAAACAGGAGCCAGCAGAGACCACGCTGCTCCAGCTCCTCATTTAATGGAGTTCTCATTGTTTTTATGGCCTCTCAGTGTCCCTGGCTGAGGAGCCTTCCCCGCTCCTCCTCCTTGAAGTTCGATATTACACCTTGCCCTGAAAGCCCCGTGGTCGATCTCCTTTGTGGACTAATGAAAACACACTCAGCTGGGAATCCTGCTGGGAAACCCTCCCTGGAGACCTTTGTGTTCCCTGCTTTTGTGCTCTGGAGTGGCAGGGAAAGCGTTCCCTGGGTGATGGATAACAGAGGTTTGCTGCACCACCAGTTCAGGGAAGCACTTAAGCAAATGGTTTTATTGATGGCAGGGAGATTGCTAAATGGAACCCACGGAATATGCTGTGCTGGGCCCAGAGCTTTCCTGGAACTGTTATGTGAAATAAATAAACTTTTGAAAACAAATATCCATCAAACAACCCCCTCAGGCTTCCCTAACCATCATCAGCCTCATAATCCACACTTAACCATTATTTTTGTCTCGACAGACACTCAGAATGCAGCATATTCAGCAATTTTTGGCAATGTTTCCAGAGTTTACTTGGACATGGGGGCTGCTCCCATGGAAAGGAGAGGTGAGTCTGGTTTGGAAACTCTGCCTGTTGTTTCCCTGAGTCCCTGGGAGTGGTGGCATTGATCTGAGGGGGGATGGAGGGATGGATGGATGGATGGAAGGAAGCAAGGATGGATGGAGGGATGGATGGAGGGATGGATGGATGGATGGAAGCAAGGATGGATGGATGGAGGATGGATGGAGGGAGGGATGGATGGATGGAGGGATGGATGGGTGGACAGATGGATGGATGGAAGGAAGGAAGGAAGGATGCAGGAGACCCCCGGTGCTCTGGGTGTGCACTGATTTTCTTTCCTTCAAGTGCTGACTGAGGAAAAAGGGCCCATCCTATCTGTGCTTCATCAGGAAATATTCCAAATTTCTCATTCCTGGGCTCCACAGGCAGAGCTGAGGGAAGGAGAAATTGGGATAAATTCATGAGCAGTACAAAAAATACAAGTGGCACTTCTCAGCCATTTCTTTATTATTGAAAAATTACTTGTAAATGCTTTAATAATATGGATTGCCTTTGGAAAATAAGGATTTAATGTAAAATCCCACCTATCATTTGTGAGAAAAAGACAAAACCCAGTTAGGTGTGAAGGATTCATATTAAGGTTATGATTGAAGCCTCTTTGCTATAAAATTTTAACATTTCTGTGTTAATCTTTCCGCTTTTTCACCAGCTTTTGAGAGTTGTTAGTAGTATCCCATGAAATCTGTTTATATTGATTTAAGCTTCATATTTTATAGTTAATTCCAGTAAAAATTTTAATGGTCATAAATTCGATTCTCCTCTGCAATGAGTTCAGCAGCTCTTTGCCTCGTTTGGCAAAGTTTAATGACTTCTTGTGGTGACTAAAGCAGAAAGAATAGACAAAGAGTCTGAGAGTTCCATGCAGGCTAAAGTACCAAAGATACAGAAAAAAAGAAGAGATTAAAAAGGAACCAGTCATGCAACTGGATGAGCTGATTGGCATTTTATGGCTGCTTTTCTCTCCTTTGCAGAATCTGAGGCTTCATATCGAAGTAAAATATTGTTAATTAATCAGCCATTCCCGGGCTGCAATAACCCCAGTGTTTAGTTCAAAGAGTGTCTGCAATCTGCCTGTGATTCTGGCTGTGCCTGCCATTGGCCCAGGGCTTTGCAAACACAGCTGAGAACTGATAACAGCATCTCATAAAGCCCCAGGGTTGATGTTGAGCTGCACAGTGAGGAGCAGCAGCTGAAGGAACCACTGAAACTTTAAGGTATGGCGGTTGTTTTATTGCTTCCAAGGTTCTGGAGAGCTTTGCCTTGCTGGGGAGTGCTCATCACACCACAGAACTTGGATTTATAAATTATAAATGCCTATTTCCAATGTCTTAGGGTTTGGAGGGAGACCATGCCAAGAAAGAACTGAAATTCAATGGGATAGGAGGCTTTAATGACAGGAATTTGAACAAGATCAGACTTTTCTGATAAATGATCATTAGGATTTTTAAGTTTTAGTATGATAACATCTGGGGCAACACAGCAAAAGGGGGTGTTTGGATAGAGACAGGGTGATGGGTTAAAAATGGCAGCAGGAGCATACAATGATTTAAACTGTTATTTCACACACAAATAATTTATTCTGAAGTATTTTTCACTGCTGTGGGTCATCACTAAAACATGTAAAGGTGTTCTGGTGTGCCAGTGCAATGCACGTGTGCTCCCACGCTTTCTCAACCAAACAGAACCAATTTCTCTGTATTTGAGGTTGGTTTATGAGGTTAAGTGCTCTTAACCACAAGTTAAATGCAGTGGTAGCTGCCAGTGTGTATTGATCTGGCTGCTGAGATTAGTTTTAATTAATCAATATTAATCAGTTTGATTGCTGGTGCACAGTTCAGTGTTGATGGTTCTGGGCTGTTCTCTGAGCCAACACGGAGCTCAGCACAATTTACTCACCAAAAAAATACAGAAGGAATTTGGGAAAACCTCATGTTTTCCACAGCTTTTTAAGGCACTGACTCCATTGACTCCTTCCCCACGTTGCAGTTGTGATTTCAGCAGCAACCACTGTGCCATGAGCTTGTGCACAATCTGCTCTCCCACTGCACAAATGAGCAATTTGCCTCTGTCTTGCCTTCCCCACGTGTCCTGGACAGAGTTCATTCGAGCTTTTCTCAGGTATATTTTGAACAAATCACGTTCCTCCCTTGTAAGAAAGAGCAGACCCGTGATTGCTCTAAGGGAGAACAGAAAGCTTAAAAAAAGAAGGAAGGGGAAGAAGGTTTTATTTCTTTTCTGTTTCAGGAGTTTCAGTAGCCTGTAGGAAGCTCCATGGTTGATCTCAGGAGTAAATTGTTCTGTGTTAAGTGATTTGCAGAGAGCAAAATGCATTCCTCAGTGTAATAATCTCATAATCTGCACTGGGTGAATTATCCTGAACTGGAGATTTATTACACATGGTCTTTAAGAAGCATTTTATTTAAAACTCAGGATTAGGTGATCTGGCTCAAAACCTGAATAATTTATAAGTGTTGCTAATTTAATAAATTGGAAATGTAATTTATAGCTGTTCCTTGTGTTTTGCTTTTACCAATGGGGGTTTTTCTGGATTTCTAGATGGGCAGGAAGTTCAGTGGGCTGGAGATCTCCCTCATCGTCCTCTTCTCGGTGGTGACAGTGATCCTCTGTGTCCTCATTGGGCTGCTGGCCACGGGACAATCCGGAGTGAAATCTCCAGGTAAGTGCTCCCCACAGCTGCTGGAGGATCAAAAACCCTGAGTGGGATCTGCTCAGCTCTGACTCAGGGTCCCTGTTCCGTGCTTATCTTTACCCAAAGGTGAATCATGGCCAGAATTTCCTATGGATGATACAAAGTCACCAGTTATTAATGTAATAAATGGTGTGACTCAGGATTTACTGTCATGAAAAAGCTTTTAACTCTCCCTCCCATGTCTGGACTTTCTTTAGGAGCATAGAGCTCAGATAATCTCAATTTTTCTTTTGAGTATAAAACAAGGCAACACTGAAAAAAACAGTTTCTCTGCTCCCTTCTCTTTGTGGGAGCAGCCAAATTGTGTGGAACATCCATTGCAATCCTGAAATCCCACAGTGTTTCTGGCTAATTGATACATCAGGAACCCCTTGTGTTCCAGGGATGTGATACAGAGCATCTGCTTTACTTCCAGCTCTGTTTTGTGTGAGTAATTCCATTCACACACAGGGACTGAAGCAAAAAGCTTGGAGGTGAAAATGACAGAGAAATAAAAATTTATTGCTTATACAAAGCAAAAATCTTGGTATTTTAGTAAAACTGCCCATCCAGACCAATATCTGCATATTTTTTCCTGTTTCTGTCATGAGCAGGAGTTTCCCTGAGCAAAAAGCACAAGTGCAGGTGATACAAAGAGGCAAATCTGGGGGGGTGTGTCCATCTCAGCCCAGGGCACATCCCTGCACTTCACAGTCCTTGTTCCAGACATGAACAATGTTCCCAAATACATAAAGTAACCTTCAGCCTTCCCTTTAATCAGCTAGAGCTGCCCACCTTAAATTCAGTCCCACAAACCTGAAATCTAAAGGAGCATCTTAATGGGAGCTTTAAGGTGCTCTTCCCTGCTGCTCCCATTCCAGCTCCTGTGGAAAACTGTGGCTCGGGAGAAGGAGCACCATGACAGCCCAGTTTAAGGACGAAAAGTTCTTCCAATTTTCAGTTTTGCACATATTTTCACATGAAGCAGAGCACACTGACCCACAGGAGTCGCTGAAAAGTGAACTAATGAAATAAAGTTATCAACATCACCCACGTGCCCAAAAACTTTGAGGTGAAGTTGTCACATCTGAAATAATCGTGTGCCGTGTTTCAAAGGCAAAAATAAATCACAGCAGCAATGGTTTGTAGTGATTTGAACCCATGTTGTTAGAGGTTCCAGCTGGTGAGAAGCAGCTGCTGAGTTCAGAGGGAATAGAGTTATTCCTGCAGTTTAGAGATGCTGGTAATAACCCATTCCTTTATTTCCCTGACAGACTTTTTCCCACAATGTCAGAAGATACCAGTAGCAGAGAGAATTGACTGCATCCCAGATCAATTAGCAACAAAGGTCTGGAAACATTCTGGAAAATATTAGAAAACAGATGTCATCCCATAAAACCTCCTGTGTGTTTATAAAACTGTAATTTGTCTCTACTAGATCAGGTATTTCCTTAATATATTTTAAATCTGTGATTTTCCCAACATGTGCGTGGGAGTCCAACTCCTGGACCACCATTTCAGCCCCTTGACAGAGGGGCTGATTTCTCTGGTTTGGGGAGAGGTGGCAACAAAACTGGTCAGACATGAAGCAGTTAAAAAAGTCACTCTTGGTTTTTAACAACTTTTTCTGAACAGTTTCATTTGGTTTGATGGTCAAAAACTGGCATTTACAATAGTTCAGAAATGATGGGCTTTACTGAGATGTGCAATTTTAAAATATACAAGACGTGGTCAGAGTTTCCTTTCAGACCCAGTTTGGATCCCAGTGTCTTCCTCTCCTGGTTGGGTTGTCTGAGAGAGCAGAGTATGGGAAAGACCTTTTGGCTGAAGAATCTCTGAGAAAAAATTCCCAGTAGAAAGCATCACCTCAGGCTGGATGAGGCTTGGAGCAACCTGGGATGGTGGGAAGTTCCCTGTCCATGTCAGGGGTGGAATGAGATGAGCTTTGAGGTCCCTTCCAACCCAAACCATTCCATGATTTTAGGATGCCCTTTACTTTTCAGTGCTTCCACATTGAGGACCCTTCTGTAATAGTTAGCCTTGAAACACTATTATTATTTTAATAATTTTCTTTTCATCCTTATTATGGATTTTCTTGTTTTCTGGTGGATGGTGACATCCTTCTTTGATTTGGGGAGGGGCAGCTTAAGAGAATAAAACCAGTGTGGGTTACTTCTGTCATTCACAGGGGTATAAAAACTGTTCACCAGCTGTCTGAACCTCTGAGGGAATTCCCATCTAACTCCAGAGCTGGCTGCTGTTAAAGCCTCTCATGCCGTGGGTTCTGTTATGATTTGTAGTTCAATAAAGTCCTGCAGGGGCCAGGTTAGGAAAGGTTCAAATCACAGCCTGTTCCTCGACTCCTCGGGTTCCTTCCCTGCCCCAGGAGCAGGCACAGCACTGCAGGAGAAGCCATGCAGATCATTTAAATCTGTAATTACTGCCTTTGAACCAGTCACCCCACGTTAAGTGCTGCACTCCTCGAGCAGGGAGGGAAACCGGGGTGCTCTGATTGCAGCTGCAAGGCTGGAGGTAGGAAAGAGCTAAAAACAATCAAATCATAGCTCCCAGCAGAAAAGCAGGTGCAGATTGCAGCACCGAGGGTGCCTGATCTGGAATTTGGGGTAAAAGAAATGATTCCTGAATATTAGTGAAGACCAGGCAGCAGATTTCACGAGATTAGAGATAAATATCACCTTTACTCTGTGCTGTGAGGTGCAGAGTCCCATCCTGGTGATTCCTTTCACTCCTGTGTACATTTTTCCCTGGAAGTGATTTGGTTGTGTCAGGCCACACAAATACAGCAACCTGTAAAACCACAGGTGCCTGCATAGAATAACATCATTCTTCTGCAGTGGTTTGTGCTAATGCTTGTCAGAATAAACAGCAGCAGGGAAAATTAGGATTCACCTAAGCTGATCTAGAAGGTTTAGTGTCTGCCTCGATTTCCTCAGTCACTGAAGATGTCCAGGATGGAGCCAGAGAATGAGTAGGATTGCAGAAAATAGAAGTAAATAGGAGAAAGAAAATTAAAGAAAGAAAAAGAAGGCAGAAAGAAAGAAAAAGAAGAGGAAGGAAGGAAAAAAATAAGAAAAGAGAAAGGAAGAAAAGAAGAAAGAAAATAGATATTTTTAATCTGATTATATGGTTGGTGAAGATAGAGATGCTGGAAGAAGGAAGATATTTAGTAACTATTCACTGCTGTGGAACATTGCCAGGAGGTCTGATCAGACAAGCAGAGCACACCAGTAAAACATGAATTCCTCTGAGCAGAGCTCGTGTAGGCTGGGCCGACAGCTCTTCAAGCTCATGGAAGGGGGCATGGCTGGGTTGATTTTGGGTTTTGTGCTTTTCTTCCCAAACTACCCCCCGGAAGAGGGCTGTGTGGATGCACAGAAGAGCACATTTTAGTTCAGCACGTGGCCAAGCTCTTCTTTGAGTCCTTGGTGCTCGGTTCATGCTGTACCCCAGTGTAGTTTCCTCGTATCCGGGGTTGTTCCTAATTAAGCTTTGGCTTTCCTGGGTGTTGGTATCTATTGTGCTGCTTTTACAGCTCACAGCCTGGGATCTCAGCTTTATTTATAGCAGATGATTGCTTTTACAACAGGCTCCCCAGTGTCTCTGGTGAACTCTGCTCCTTTCCCTGTGCCAGGCCAAACCACTCCTGAGCTCCTGTGCCTACTTCCTTGTGCAGGAAGCTCAATATGCCACCAAAATACAAATCTGCCTGGATAAGATCCAGCTGGAAAAATATCACTGGACTGTGAAATAGCTGCTGAAAATGGCCAAGAAGTATTCATGAGAAATGTCTGGGGAAAAGAAAAAGATGTTTTGGGAATGTGGATGCTTGAACTGCCAGGTCTTAGGAAAACCAGTTCAAGTTATTCTGCTTTTTATGGGATGGTCGCTGGTCTAGGAAGGGATAAGAGGACGGAGGTAGTGACTGTTCTTATATATTTTGGATATTCCCCTCTATATGAAGGAAATGAAGTCAGGGAATGAAGCTGTGATCTCTGCAGCCTTGGAGAGCTTGGTGCTTCCTCTCCCTTACTCTGCAATAGTTTATAAATGGGAAATAGGGATTTCTCCTGGTGGGATCTGGGAAGGTGGGAAGTGAGCCTGGGTTTTTCACAGCCTTACAAAGCACTTACATCAATTTGAGTATCAATGGGGGGGAAATGAGTCCCTACATCTCTCCTCCAACCGTTTTTTTTGCTTGGAACCTGATGGGAATGACAGCAAATGTTGTCTGATGGGATAAATCCGTTACAAAGAGACAAACATTTACCTGTTTGGTGAATCTGGGGTTTATTTTGGGTGATTCTGAGCGATTTCTGTGCTCTGTAAAACCACTATCAAATAAATGCCCTGAGACTCCCCGAGCCAGTGGCTCTGTGAGCTCCCTCAGTGCTTCCTTCAGCACCTGCCTGATTGCTGGGCTGGAGCTGCCTTATCTTTTATCTGTTCAGGGCCTCTGAAAATAATTTGAGCTGCACTGACCAGGTTGGGCTCTCTAACCCCAAAACAAGGACAGCAGCAATGAAGCTTTTGGATCATGTCCACCTATTCCAAGCTGCAGAAAATTTTAAATATTTAAATATTTATCACAAACACCAAAAGCATTTGAGCACAATCAGATGAAGGCAGAAAGAGCTTCTGGTTGTGGGCAGGTGGAAAGTGAGGTTTTGAAGGTGTCCCTGTTGGATTTGGATACCTGAGATCACTGATGGACGTTGCCATTCACCCTCAGTGAAACTGAGGCATCTACCACTACCCTTTGCCCTAAGTAATGAATGGGGGTGTTAAGGAGAGATAATGGGTGGAAGCTTAGAGATAAATTGCCCAAATCTTATCTCCAAACATAAACCTCACACACAGAGCACGTGAGCAAGTTAATTCCCAACAGCAAAGCAAAGGAGTTTCAGCTTTCTAGTGAGTGGGAGTGTAAAGGTTGGTGCCACTACACTGAGAGAGAGGCTTGAAACAATCGGCTTATTTTTTAAAAAAAAATTAATTTGTCTCAATTTGAGGTTTTGTAGAAACAAACCGAATATTTCTGATACTAAAGAATTCCATTAAAATGTAGATATTATACACAATGTTCAATTATGCATATATAGATGTTTATTAGATGTTAATCCCACTGTAAATTTCAGCCCCTCTCCAGTGTGTGACTTTTGGTCAGACTCTGCTGTACCTGTCACAGCTCAAATGTTTCAGTAATTCTTTTTAGGTGTTCGTTTTACCTGTGGCTCTTGTGGTTTTAAGAAAGAATGTACATCTAATAAGCAAGTTTACCCTGAATCCAGAAAAAATCCTCTTTAGTGAGTTCTGTGCCACTGAGTTCACTTACAGAGTTTTTCAAAGAAGGACTTGACCTGAGTGCAGAGATTGTGCAGGTTTCTGGTGTTTGGGGTGGTTTAGTACGGATTGATTTGTGTAAGCCCAGCTGATCTGTGCCCCTCCTGTCCCTGCTCAGAGCACCTGCTCCCTCCGTGGCTGCTGCTGGAGCCCCCAGGGGGACCCCAGCGTGCCCTGGTGCTTCTTCTCCTCCAACCACGGCTACAGAGTGCAGGGCTCCCAGAGATCCACCAAGGCAGGTAAGCTCCGGGCTGGGCCCCCCCCGTTCCCACCCCCCGATGTCCCATTCCACACAACACCTCGTGCTTGTCCCCCGAGGATTTGAGGCCACGTTGGCAAGGTTGCCATCCCCTTCCCTCTTCGGGAACGACATCCAGACGGTGCTGCTCACAGGAGAGTATCAGACACCCAACCGCTTCCGATTCAAGGTCAGTCTGGGTCCTCTTCTGCTTCAGGGTCCATTTTCTCTGCAAGATGTGAGGTTGCCTGTGCAGGGAGTGTAGGATTGATGCCTCTGGAGCACTCTCATGATTCCCACTGAAGCCCTTTTGTTGTCCTCCCTGCTGTTGCAGTGCCTCAGGTTAACAGGCACTTGGCACGGTGGGAATTCTGCGTGAAAAATCACCGAGACCTTTGCACAGCTCAGCTTTCCTATTATCTACCATTTGTCCTCATCACAGGAAAATTTGGGGGATAAATGCATTTACTTACTTTTTATTTATGGCCCAGTCACATCTCTCAATCATTTTGACACACAACATTAGCTTTTCCAGATTTGTGCTTTCTGTGGAAAGCTCGGGACTCAGTGTCATGGATGTGGGGTATCAGGGGTTTGTAGGATTGAGAACCTTCTGTGGGAGACTTTGTGCTGTGGTGGGTTCCTGGTGAGCCAGGGAAGCACAGGGTCAGATATTCTAAGGAAAGTGGCTGAAAGTGAGTAATTAAACCTGGAAGTGAATAACAATAAAAGCAGAAGAGGAGACTGGGGCAAGGGTGGAAACACCCGAGTCAGAGCTACGTGTAAATGCCGTAAAAGATTTGAATTAAGGATTAATTTGTGAAGGCCCAACACTTGTGTTGTGTAAAAATGTGCAGATCACTGACCCCAAGACACAAAGATTCGAGGTCCCTCACGAGCACGTGCGGCCGTTCACGGGGTCCGCGGCCTCCGGCCTCAACTACAAGGTGGAGCTGAAGCAGAACCCCTTCGGCATCGTGGTGACCAGAGCGAGCAATGGCAAAGTGCTGTAAGTCGTGGTGGGGCTCCCTCGGTGACACAGATGTCACTGGGGCTCCCTGAAACCTGGGGATGCCACCTGTGAGGCGTCCTCTTGGACACAGAGTCGGCTTCTCTCCTTTTGGCTGATGGATGTCCCTCAAGGACCCTCGGGATGTCTTTGGGAACAAAGTCTGTGAGATGGGAAGCTCTGCCTGAAAGGTTTCAGGTGTGGCTCTCTGATCACTTTCCCTCAGTGCTGGGGAAATCTCCACAGGTACTTTGTCCCGGCAATTCAGGGATTTTTGGTTATCTGAGGGACTCTGCCAATGCTTCAAACCATGTGGGAAAACTCCTCATTGCACCTTTTATCTTCTTTACTACCATCATGCTGAGGCCCTGAATCACCAAAACCAGGCTGCCCTTTAGAATCACTAAAATCAGGCTACCCTTTAGAATCACTAAAATCAGGCTGCCCTTTAGACCTGTGATATCCAAGGACAGCTGGTCGTGTAAGGCTGTGTGTAAAATATTTAATGAACTTGAACACTGAATTCTCTCATCCCATTTAGGTTCTAAAAATAAATAAATAAACCAAATCTACTGACCCACAGGTGTCCAAGTGCCCTCAGAGAGGGGAAGTGCCAGGATGAAGGTGCTCATTAAATCAGCCAGGAATGATTACCTGTCACAGGGCTGGGCCACTTGGATTAGCAAGGCTTCGAGTTTAATTAATTAAGGGTTACTTTTTGCTCTTATTAGTATTGTTTTCTTGCCTGGAATCCTCTGTAATGATTGATTTGCAATTATAGAGGGCACAGAAGATGGACTTGGCAGTCAGCAGTGCCTGACTGATTAAACAGGTACAGGGAGGGGGTAAGACACCTGTGGGACCATGCTGAAACAATTCTCTGGAATATTGTCTGTATTTTCCTTAGGCTTTTGGCTAATTTCATAACAGTGTTTGTATTTGGGTTTCTAAAGAAACAATGACAGTGATATTGGACTCTGAGTTTGAAGATCTTAAAGGAAGCTGTTGCTACCATGGGATAAGGGCAGCCCCTCAGAGATAAATCCCTGATAAATTTGTTTGCACAAGATCACTGATTTTCCCCAACTCTTAAACAGCCCAACAAAAGACAGACCTCTTTATAAAAGGGCAAGAGGACACCAGTGTGTTACGACAGTTCATTACCAAAATCCTGATTATTCTGATACAGTCTGCGACCTTCCATCATCATTTTTTCCACCTGAGGCCCCAAAAGAGAGTTCTGGTTCCATCAACAGCTGGGAAAAAACCTGGAAGATCTGGGTGGAGACCTGACTCTGCCATCCAGCCCCAGCTAAAATGAGCAGAAACAGTTCTTGCAACAATTCTTGGTAAAATTCTTCCTTTTCCCCCTTTTGTTTTTTGCACTTTTTCACCAGGTTTGACACGACCATCGGCCCCCTGCAGTACGCTGACCAGTTCCTGCAGCTCTCCATCAAACTGCCCAGCAGCAACATCTACGGCGTGGGGGAGCACGTGCACAAACAGTACAGGCACGACGTCAACTGGAAAACCTGGCCTCTTTTCAGCAGGGACACCGGCCCCTCTGCAGTGAGTTTGGGGTTATTTCCCCTCCTTCTCTGCAGTTCTGGAACCCAAACCTCTCGGGCAGTGAGCACATTCATGGACCCACTGAGTTTTCCCTAAAGATTTTTCAGGCACTGCATGTTGTTACTGAAAGCTCCGTGGTACTGATGGATGCTCCCTGATTTTTGTGTTGGTGTGCAGTGGAAAACCAGTGGATAAACCTTAACAGATGAGTCTGCAGCTTCTACTGATAATCAGAATAAATAACATACTAATAAATAACAATATGTCCTAATGCATTGCTGTGTGCAGGGTTCAGTTCAGATGGCACAGGCTGATTCAGTAACATCCTTGCAGCTCAAATTAGGGAAAAATTCTCCTTAACAGCTGTGTCTTTCCAAGATTAAATATTTCTGTCAGCTGTTATTTGTTTCTAGAGTTTTTCTGGCTGTCCCTTTGCAAAACAATTTCTGTGGCACCCATTTTTTGGTAATTGTAAGATTACTTTCACCGTTACCTCAGCTTCATAAAGTAATTCCCTGCTTTGAGAGAGAACTTTTGTTCCACTGCAGTAGGAGCTGTACTGACAGAAACCTGAAGGTGAGATGATTGTATGTAGTTAATTAATAATCTGGAATTTGTACCCATTGCCTTGAGATTCCTTCTCACTTTTTCCTCTGGTTTGAAGATAGTTCTTAACTGAATGGCTCCACTGAATGTAGACTCATTAAGATAAAATAACAGTGAACCAAGTTGGGCTGGTTTCAAATTGCTCACGTTCTGTTCCTTGTTCATTTGAATGGAATTTGCTTTTTCAGGAGAAAAAGCACAACTATTGCAACAATTGTTAACATCTCTAAGGGCTTTTGTTGCTAATAATAGCAACAGAAATAAAAAAAGAATTAGCAAGGAAATGAAAAAGCAGCAAGGCACTCTCCTGTTTCCATAGATTAGACATCAAAATTATCGCCTTGCAGGATGAATAGAAATATAGATTAGATGTAAAATGTCATCTTTGG
This sequence comes from Dicrurus megarhynchus, assembly GCA_013399195.1. Taxonomy (NCBI): domain Eukaryota; kingdom Metazoa; phylum Chordata; class Aves; order Passeriformes; family Dicruridae; genus Dicrurus; species Dicrurus megarhynchus. Next base: position 206,457 of record VXAD01013573.1, on the reverse strand, counting down.
TGAAAGGGGATGGAAGCACCTCTCCAGTTCTCCTTGATGAGCACATTCATTCCCCAGAAATAGAGCTGCAATATCTGCCAGCTTTCCTGGAGATCCAGCAGATCTGTTATCTATGTATTGGGGAAACTCTTGTAATGGAAAATAAAGGAGAATAACAGCAGGAAAAACAGAACCTATAAAACAGGGAAGTGTCAGGACTTAAATTTTTGTTGTTTGTTCTATTTTGAGAAGTTTCAAGTCCTACCCATGATATCCTTTGAAATATTGCAGAGCAGATCCTGTTATTAGATTTTAACCAGCTTGCCTGTTCCCTTTATTATTTTAGGCAATGGATAACTTATATGGAGTCCAAACTTTCTTCCTGTGTTTGGAAGACAACACTGGAGCCTCCTTTGGTGTTTTCCTGATGAACAGCAATGCCATGGGTAAGAAACCTTTCTCTGTGGCTCTGAGCAGTGCAGTTAAAATTCTTTTGAAATCTGTGAGACTGTGATCAAAACTGAGCTGGTGTAGATGTCCCTTCTTAAAAACACCCCCAATACTCAGGCATTATTACTCTGTGTTTAATAATATTTCACATACACAATACAAACAGTGAGGAGCTCCCAGTTAACTGGAGGATTCTGATGGAAATCTGAGGGTCAGGAATTTATCCAAAGGCTGTACAGGTCTGCACTGGAATAAAGGATTAAATTTGTAGTGAACAACCCTTGGAAGTAAATGTCCCTTAGTCCCTCCTTTCTGATAAGCATATTTATATTTACAGAATGCTGCACATCTTGAGGCTGGAAAGTTGCACTCAAAAGTAAAAGATAAAAGGTTGAACCATTGGATTTCTTCTGATTCTCTTCTCTGCAGGATGTAAAGGAATGGAAATAGGGGCACATAAAGAGTTCTCTGATTTCCCCCTCTTTGCATGTTCAGTGAAATGTTTTGAGCTCTTTAGGCATTTTGTGGTTTTTACTTCAGTAAACCCTCTAATCATCAATTAGAAAATGGCAAAGTTGTTTTAGAATTTCCTGTCCTTCAGAACTGTTTTTGTGCACTCTTGTCTGGCAGAGTTCGTGGTGCAGCCTGCTCCAGCTGTGACCTACAGAACCATCGGGGGCATCCTGGATTTCTACATCTTCCTGGGGAACACTCCAGAGCAAGTAGTCCAGGAGTACCTGAAGGTACCTTCACCTACAGGGATTATGCATTGAACAGACTCTTTTTAAAGTGCTTAGGATTTATTTTATATTTTTTTTTTTCTCTGGGTGCTGGAGAGGCGACCATGCTCAAGGCCCAAGAGCTCCAACATTCATTAATCTGTAATTTGCACCGTAATCATTAGAGCTGCAGATGGTCTCTAGAATAATTTATGTTTCCTTGCTCCTGTCATAAGGAAAAATTCCTGTTCCTATGGCAATATTATGGGATAGAGAGTGTGTTTGTAGGCTGCCTGGATTTTATGATCATATCATTGGGTGTCTTTTGCATTTCTTGAGATCTGCTTAGTTCCAGTGGCACTTTAAAGAAAGGGCATTGTCCCAAAATACTGGTAATTCCTAAAATAAATAAATAGTGGGGGAAAATACTGTATTTGGAGTGGGCTGCTCATTCATTGTGCATTATCCAAGTAGATTTGAGGAATGTGGATGCAGGGGAAGGGGATGAGTTGACACAGGGTGTCCAACAGCACGTGGGATTTTTGCTGTCCCCTCGCAGCTCGTGGGACTGCCAGCACTGCCCTCCTACTGGAGCCTGGGATTCCAGCTCAGCCGCTATGGTTACAGCTCCCTGGATGAGGTGAAGGAAGTTGTGGAGAGGAACAGGGCCATTGGGCTGCCCTACGTGAGTATGGGATTTGGGGAGGACACAGACATCCTACAGCTGGTTTGTTCTCCATCAGTTTGGATGAGGAAATGTGTGGTGTCAAAGGTTTTTGTACATTTTGATGTTAGACCCATTACCAGAGCGTGGGATGGGGGGGTTAACTACAGTAATATTTATTCAAATGCTTTAATGTAATAACTTTTCTTTTATTCTTTCCAACTCTATCCATTTTTCTTCTCATGAAACATTTTTTTTATTGTCTATGGACAGGTATGGACCCATATATTATTCTTAATTGACAGACATAGGCAAAGTACAATTAACTTTTAAAATTAGATTTTTAGGGGACATGAACCTTATGTCTTCAATAAAATAAAAATACCCTAATACTAAGCTAATATTTGGGAAGAAAATGGACTAATAAAAATCTTTACCTATCGCTTCTCCTGGAAAAGCTGAACTCCCTTCTCTTCCAGGATACCCAAGTCATTGACATTGATTATATGGAGGGAAGGAAAGATTTTACTTATGACAAAGTGAACTTCAAAAATCTCCCTGACTTTGCAGCTTATTTGCATGACTATGGACAAAAATATGTCATCATATTGGTAAGCATTTAATGACTCCTTTTGTCCCTTGTACACGCTTTCATTACAGTTATTTATTATTATTCATTACTTATTCTGTGTCATTATTGCAGGTATAGCCTGTAATAATTGATGGAATATCCTGATTTCTTCTTTTCTTCGTTGTTTTCTGATTTCTTTAGGATCCTGCTATTAGCACCCAAAAGCTGGTTGATGGAAGTCCCTATGAAAGCTACGTCAGGGGAACACAGAAAAAAGTCTGGATTAATGAATCAGATGGAATAACAGCACTGGTTGGGGAGGTAATGGTGGTTCCACACATTGGGACTTGATCTGTTGTCACTGTTAGGATTTAATTTAGCTCAGGGGACTTATCTGCCAGTGAGAGCAAAGTTTGTAAGGTCTCTTGTAGACTATGAATTCTCAAACTTTCTTAAATTTTTTTCAAATTTTTCCATTAAAACGATATTTTTCATTAATTTTGCATTCAAATTAATATTTTTTATAATTTTAATTATTTAAAAGAAAAATGGAATGAAAATTGCAACTAAAATCACACTTATTCACGTTAACCCTACATTTTGTTTACATTAACACCAAATTTTCTTTTTACATTAAAGGGTAATTTGAAGGCTCAAGGGACATTTCATCAGTAAGCTCCTATTTATTTCCAGTAGCTGCTGAAGAGCCTGATCCCACATTATCCTTTTAAATTTATAATCTTAACTTCTATTGAGAATTTTCTCAGCTGTGTATGGTTCCTTGTAGGACTTACAAGAAAAGGCATTGAAAAATCCAAAGTTAAACTCCTACTCTTTCTGTGTCCAGCCTGAGCAGATCTATGATCCTATAAACTCTTTTTATTCTCACTCGGAGTGAAATGAATCATTTCCCTTTGAATATTCCAGGTGTGGCCAGGGGAAACTGTGTTCCCAGACTTCACCAACCCCGAATGCACGAGCTGGTGGGTGGACGAGTGCAAATTGTTCCATGACAAGGTGCCCTATGATGGGCTCTGGATTGTGAGTAATTCACAACTTTCATTTTTATTTTTAAAATACAGAGGATAGCAGATGTTTATTACGTTCAGTTTTTTATTGGATTGAAAGGTATTTTTTGATATCAGAAAGGAGAGGTTGAAGAATAACTACCAATAATTCCTTAAAGGATGACAGAATAGAATGGAAGACTATTTTAGAAAAAAAGGAATTAAGGCAACTTTATCACATCCTGCATCTTTCCTTTCCAGGACATGAATGAAGTGTCCAACTTTGTTCAAGGCTCAAAAGGTGGTTGTGCACAGAATGACTTCAACTACCCACCTTACACTCCCCGTAAGTCCAGCTGCTTTTATCAGAATAATAAAATAGCAAATAAAATTTTAATTGCCTTCAAGGATACAACGTGGTTTTAGTGTAGTTCTTATGGGTGGGGATTGGAAATTCCTATTGAGAGAAAATATTTATACGCTTGTGTTTGTTTACTTCAGGTGTGGTTTATAGGGCTGCCTCTTTTCTCTTGTCAAATAATTACTGGATATTGTCATTGCCTTAATTATGTCTGATAACATAACAAGCCTCTTGCACTGTCAGTAGTTTTTGAGGTATTTGCAGAGCTAAAAGGGAGTTCATAGTTTGTATTAGTAGTGGGTTTAAGTAACCTTTGCCAGCGTGTTGTCAGATGGTGATTCAGGAATTCAAAGCTCAGGAGTGGAAGTTTCACAGAGCAAAGATGAACCAAACCAACAGCCAAGAGCAGCATTTTGGGTTTGGAGTAATTAAACTGCCTGAGTGCAAAAATAAAGAGGAAAAAGGGGCTTGGATATCACAACCATTAAAGATTGGAAATATTAATAATAAAAATGTACCTTAACAGTGCTATTTGTATTCCTTTCTTCAAGGTATTCTTGACAGGCTGATGTATTCCAAGACGATCTGCCTGGATGCAGTGCAGAAGTGGGGGAAGCAGTATGATGTCCACAATCTTTATGGATATTCCATGATCTTGTCCAGTAAAAAGTAAGGAATGCGTCCTAAAATCCTCCAGAAAGGTTTTGGAACAGTGCATGACCTGCATTTTCCAAAGCACCATGAGATTTGACTACTAAAGGAACAAGATTCCTGGAAAATGCTGCATTATGTTTGAGCCAATTTAGCCAAGGCAAAATCCAGAGCCTGGAGTAGGTAGGAAAAGCCACAAACTGGTTGTCAGAGCTGTGTAAAAAGATTATTTCAAATGAACATCTTGAACTTTGCTAAAATACACCTGCAAAGGGGTCCCCCATTCCTGGGACGAATAATCAGTGCAAATCAGTATAAATTTGGTTCACGCAGAATTATCCCTGGCTGAGTTGTCTTTTCCTCTGTGCAGTTCCAGTCTCATTTCCTTTTCAGAGCCATCGAGAAGGTCTTTCCTGGCAAGAGAAGCTTCCTCATTTCCAGGTCTACTTTTGCGGGATCGGGAAAGCACACGGGCCACTGGCTGGGGGATAACGCAGCGACCTGGGATCACCTGAGATGGGCAATCCCCGGAATGCTGGAGTTCAACCTCTTTGGAATTCCTTATGTAGGACATCACTTTGTGCCACCTTTTCAAAACAGATAGCAGATTATCTAACCAAGCACTGTCTAAATAACCACTTACATTGTCACCTCAAAATTAGCCCTCTTTCGGAATCTCCTTTGAAGGTTTCTTTTCAATTGGCGATTTTTGATTTAGGCCATTTATTTTCATTTTTGTGGCTGTGGTGACATAAATGTGGGTAGCAAACTTATTCTCTTTTATATCCCAATCTACCTCTTATTTTAGTAATTTTTAAACACTAATGAGGAATGTGAAACACTTCCTGGTTTTCTTTTCATTTCAAATTAGAGACATCCATTTAGAAGGGAAATAGCCAAATTCATTTTTATGATTTAAATTTGAATGGCTTTGAAGCTTTTTTCCTGTCCTATGCATATTATCACCAAACAGGAAGGTAAAGATCTGGAAGAAGCAGAATGATGGGCAGTGTTAGCGAGGTGTCAGTTAAAATTTTTGGACAGCATAGCTGGATTTGGAAGGAGAAAGGTGCAAATGTGATGTACTTTTCAAGGTGCAGAACACTGTACATCCAACATATTCTGAATTTTTTTTTTTTTTAAAGATTGGAGCAGATATTTGTGGTTTCAGTGACAACACCACAGAAGAACTTTGCAGACGATGGATGCAAGTGGGAGCATTTTACCCATTCTCCAGGAACCACAACTGTGAAGGTTTCATGGTAAGTTGTGCTTTCTGGTAAAAATTACTTTGTGTTACACAACCACATGTCCTTTAATATCACTTCTAGTCACCACTCTCACTGAGTTTGAAAACAGAACTGTCTTTATGAAATCTGAGAGGTTTGGGTTCATAAGGGTTAATTGAGAATGCACTTATTTGGCAACACTTTTATGAACATGGGCTCTTCCTACCACCAAGGAGCACCGAGGTCTGTGTGAGCCACCAGGCTGACTCCTGGGAGCCCCTTGGCACGAACCTGACTGCCAGGATGGAATCTGGAATAACCCTGGTGGGCGAGGAGGGATGGGCAGGGCAAGCAGCACAGAGGGACAGGACGTCAGGTCACAGTGCAGAGCTGCCCCACTCGACCCCAGCCTCTCTGAACCAGCTTCTCGCACGCTTGGCAAAGTGTTTTTGAAAACTTGGCAATAGTAATAGTGGATATTTGTTTCCAGTCTCAAGATCCAGCTGTGTTTGGAGCCAACTCCTCGTTGGTGAACAGCTCCAAGCATTACCTGAACATTCGCTACACTTTGCTGCCCTACCTGTACACGCTGCTCTACAAAGCTCACACCCAAGGGGACACGGTCGTGAGGCCACTGCTACATGAGTGAGTTTGGGAGTTTTGTAACCAGTGAGAAAAATCTGACACGTGTGATACGGTTTAGGGGACTTTCTAAACCTCTGTCCTGTGAAAATGCACATTGGGATATCTGTAAACAATTTCCCAATTCATGAAATCCCATTTTGGTGAAATCAGGTGATTTTTATGTGACATTCTGTAGTCATGATTGAGGACAATCAGTACCTTGAAACCTTGGGATTGCTGCTGCTATAAATCACAAAAAATCCCCAATTTCTGCTTTCTCCTTCACCTGTATCCAGGTTCTACTCTGATGAAATAACATGGAACATCGACAGGCAGTTCCTGTGGGGCCCTGGGCTGCTGATTTCCCCTGTTCTTGAGCCGGTAGGTTTGGATGTTTTGGGATCTGTCTTGTAACCATGGGCCATGCTGAGTCACGTTTCCCCTCCCTTCATTTATTGCTTCCAGTGAGAGGCCCACAGCATATTTTTATCCCTGCTGAAATGGAAAATCTTGTCGTTAAATCCCACTCCTCTTTTCCACTCCTTTACAGAGTCAAAGACATCTGGTCTGATATTCTACTTTACCTCTTCCTCACATCATCTCTGAATTTCCTTTGGAGTCAGCTTCTCTTGCTGCATTTCAGCTTCTCTGTGGTGCAACAAGTAAACAAAAAGATTGTGGCTTATTCTGTGGCAGAATCTTGTAAATAATGATTTCTCCTGCCAGCAACACATTCGCCATGGAGAAACACAAAACATTTGTTAAATACAGAAAGGGAAAGCGAGAAATCTGAAAGGTGCCAGCCCCAAAAAATGTGGAAATAAAGAAGATAGAGAGATACTTGTGGCTATGATCTGGTTCACTGCGTTTGAAGCACTGTGACTTTGGGTGGCTTTCAACGAGCTGCCACTTTGCACAGCAGCATTTCAGTTACAGCCCAGCAGCTTTGCAGAAACTGTGCTTGGATTGCCCTTCCTCCTGTCTGGGCTCCATCTGAAACGCCGGGAAAGCAAACAGCAGAGAGCAGAAGTACCAATGGTTTTCTCACTGTGGACTTTAGCTATATGGGAAAATTCCGTTTATTTGATTAGGCTGAATAATGAAAGTTGTGTCTTTATTCACTTTTAGGGTATGGAGTACACTCGTGTGTACTTTCCTGATGCAGCGTGGTACGAGTATGACACGGTAAGGAAGTGCAGGGGATATTATGGGCTATGACATCATTTTCTAAACAGGAATAGTGATGAACTAGGATTGTCAGCCTTGCTTTGGGGACAGAGAGCTGAAGTAAAGCTTTTGGGGTTACTTGGGAGACAAGGGATGACGGGTGGTGGGATAAGCATGAGAACTGGCACCTCAAGAAAGGGCTCAGATTATGACATTAAATAATTTCTACAGAGTGATTAAATTAAATCAGAGTGATATGCAATTCCTTTACCTTTATGTGCCCATTAGCCCATTGATATTTACAGAACTGAAGCTTATTTTACAAGGAACAACCTGATGAAACTGAAGACTTAAGAAAACACTCCCAGCAGTGGCTAATACAAAATTCCTGTTCTCTTTTCCATTCCATAAGGGTGAACCAATCACTATGAGGAAATATTGGCATGATTTACAGACCCCAGCAGAAAAAATGGGGCTGCACCTGAGAGGAGGATATATTTTCCCTACTCAGCAACCAGGCAACACCACAGTGGCAAGGTAGGCTCCCAAACTGAACACTTTTATGCTGTTTTTTTTTCCCCACGACTGGGCTGACGACTTTTATCTTACAAATAAGCAGCAGCCCATTGTATTTAGGATTTTTCACCTTGAAATGTGGGAATTGCTGGGAGACAAACCTCCCTTCCACACCTTCAGTGACGAGTTGTGGGTTTATTTGCATAGAAATTTGTGAACTCACCGGGTATTTTAATCCATTTGCATGAAAATAAAAGGCAACCAAGGATTAAGCTAATTTCCAAGGATTGTGACCCTGCTGGGTGTCACATTCTTACATGAGCACGGAGGATGTAGTGAGGCCGTTTAAATGTTTGTTGTACGCATAAATCTCTCTTCCCACAGTCGCAAGAATCCAATGGGACTCATAATCACCCTGGATAACAACAATGAGGCTTCTGGGGATTTGTTCTGGGATGATGGAGAATCTACAGGTGAGCAGTCATCGATAGTGAAATAAATAAGATTAACCAAGATTTGTGTCAAGGTTCCCGCTGGAAAGAAGACGTTGTAACACACTACTGTTACTTGCTCATAAACCAAAATATTTGCATCACTTTTAGGTAGAAAACTGTGACTATTATCAATGTAAGATTAAAGCAGCAACTTAATTCGACACAGGTCAAGAAAAAAGACACAAGGCTCTACATTAAGGTCAAACCTCTACTTTAAGGTCAGACCTCTGGTTTTCAGGAGAAATCTTTAGATTTTCAGGAGGTGACAGAGTTTTCCCATGGGATTTAGGCAAACCACATCCATCCAGGGAGGTATCTGAACATCAACATCCACTTGTACAACTCCTTGTTCTTGTGGGCTACACGAATCACATCTCCCAGGAAAACTCCCAAGCCTCTTCTTTTTGGAATTTAGCAAAAGTTAGGGATGCTTTTAAGAAATAGAGCAGAGATTCAGCTGATTATTGCTGCCATAAACACGGCAGGCCTTGGGTGGCTGCTGTGCGTGGGGGTGACAGCTCGATGGGCTCCTCTGGCCTAAAATAACAAAGCCATTACTGCCCTCACTGCTGCTGCCAAACAAAGCAATAAAGCATTTGATCATTCCATGGCCTGCCCAAAACTGCCAGGTTGTAGTTCTTCAGGGGAACCATTTACAATTTGCTTGTGGTGACAGGATTTGTACATGGAAAAAACTGCCAGACTGACCACGCTTTGTATTTCTTTTTCCTGGTCGTGTGTTATTTCCTCTCATATTGTTCCAGGGCATTTATTTTTATTACCATCATCATCACCACCATTATTTTTGTATGAGGAACCCTTATTTAGTGTATTTTAGAGGATTAGTTTTGACCCAAATTTTTATATTTAAGACAGACTGAGAAGAAATAACAGGAGAATGAAAATAGTTACATTTTAGAAGAGCTGATTTCAATGAATTTTTGCAGAAAAGAGTAGATCTCCTGGGAGACTGGCCAAAGGAAAAAGAAAAAGGGACATTTCAGTTCCTCAAAGAAACATTAGTAAATATTTGGGTTGCTTAGTGCAGCTTTGAATGCAGTCCTGATAATTAACAGTTTCTTGGTCTCTAGCAGTGGCACAGCCCTATTTTAATCTTATTCTTTTCTGCACTCCAGGTGTAACTTCTCTCTTTACCTTTTAGGTACAATTGAGAAGAAAGCCTACATTTACTATGAGTTTAACGTTTCCAAAGTAAGTATTTGATTTTAAATGGTCTCCTCTTCAATTTTGATTTTTATCCAGTGTCTTCCAAGAGCATTCTTTTCTCTCTTTACTCTCCTGTAAGAAAACAAAATATTTGCCAAAGCCAAGAGGAATCATGTTTAAGATGCTCTCATTTAACTGGGATGGAATCTGTTGCCTTTTTTCCTCCTAGTTAATACAAATAGCTAAATAACTCCTCTTTGCTTTCACATAATGAACTCAGCAGCAATATTTACTGAACAAGAGACCTCTAAAGCATAAGAGGCATTTAAAACAGAGTCAAAAAGCAGAAGCATGGAGTGTTTGTGACTCTGAAAATAGTGGGAATGTAAAAATAGATCTATTTTGGTACTGTGAAAATACAGCTAAACTTCTCCAACGAGTGAGGAAGACCCAAACCTTGTCTGAACCCTCAGAAACTCCATGAGGGTTAGGTTTTATTGTGTTGATTATTTTAAGCTGAAAGTGCCTTTGCAGGGTTAATTGACATCAAGGTGGAGTCCTAAAAGTGTTTATATCCAATATTGACAGTAACTGTGGCATAAAAAGGATTGCAATTAACATGATAACATATTATTTGTATGATAATAACAATGATAATAATAATAATATTAATCTCTGGTAAAGGTATTCATTCCTTTGCCATGATGAAAGAGCATAAAACAAGCAAGAGAATGCAGAGGAACCTGAGTGAAGAACATGAATTAGTTATTTTTTTTTTTAAATCATAATTAATCAAAGAATCATTTGTAGATAAGACATCCCAGTCACTGTTGGAGTTTGAAACTCCTGTACCCAAATCATCACTTGACTGTGATGACACTGAATTAAAAATTAACCTAAATGTTCCCATGGAGAGCAATAAGATCTACTCACGTGTGACAGCCATGGTGCAGTTCCTCTGCTTGGACTCTTAATCTAAAAATAATCAATGAAACGGATCAGGAAGTGCTATTTTTATATCAAGAGAAGTGAGTAAGAACATTTGGTTCTTGGAACCCAGCGAGATCCCAGACAGGTGGAGTTTATCTGCCCTGTCACAGACCCGCCCCGGCCTTTCCTTATTTCCCAAGAAAGGAAAAAAAGCTGAAACACGAATCTGAAGATTTTTTTATATATGGTAGGAAAGTTTTATTGTGATAACAACAAGCAGGGAAGTAATTAAAGTGTAAGAAAAAGGTATTGGCTTATTTATGCTCCAGTGTGAAACTCTTCTTAGAAAGAAATTGTTAAATCAGGAGGATTTTTGGCAGATTTTTGCAAGAAGAATATGACCACTGTATTATTTTTCAGAATGTTCTACAAATGACTGCTACACACAGCAATTACACTGATCCAAACAAGCTGAAATTTGAGGAAATCAAGATTCTGGGATTGTCCCACGAAATGACAGCAGTGTCTGTGTCTCAGAACAATGTCGTGCAAAATTATTCCCTTAATATCATCTATGATTCTGTGAGAAAGGTAAAGCACTAACAGGAGAATGGAAAGCAAACATATATTTACAATTGCATCGCCTTTATTTTAGGCATTGCAAAGGACAGTACTCAGTGCCAATGTTGTTCCAATGAAATACAATGGGAATTTTATTACAGAGTAAAAGTACAATTGCATTCAACTCTGCTGCATAAAAGTGCATCTAAGTTATGCTCTCAGTGCAGCAGGCAGTTTAGTTATGCAGTTGTTCCTGGATTTATTCCTCTTTGCTTCCAAGGAAGCTGTGGGATTAATTCCATTTTTTTAGAATCTTAATTGTTCAGATTTTATCTGTAAAAATATCAGTTGTGTGTGTTTGCAAAAGTGAGACTGTATCAAATCTTACAAGATGGGACTTTGTGAATTCTCAATTTTTAAGTGTGTTATTCTTGAGGACCAGCACCTCTTCTGACCAAAGGAAAGCTGGATGGGATGTGGCATTTCATAACTGTTTATTGTTCAATATTTATAAGGTTGCTGTTATAAGAGGACTTCAGCTTGAACTGGGAAAATCTTACACAATCAAATGGAATTTCAATGTGAGCATCAATGAAAGGTTTGACTGTCATCCCAGCCCTGATGCAACAAAAGAAAAATGTGAACAACTTGGCTGTTCCTGGGAAGTAAGTCATTATTCCTCTATGCTAATTAGACAAAAAAAAAAAAAAAATCCAGACTAAAAGGTTTTCTTTTGTGGTTGTTATAGAATAAAGGTAGTCTGGGAGATTCCTCAGGTTTAAATACAATGGGGGCACAGGCCTCAGCTGGCCTGTACTGGTGGATTTTATTTACCTCACCACTTGGCATCTATGTAAATTCTACCAAAGTATATCAGGAGTTGAGGAAAAGTGTGGTATTTTTTGGAAGATGGAAAGAAATAATGTTAGAGTTACGAAAAAGTAGAATTGCATCTTCAGCTGCCCCTTCAGCCTCCCTGGCACCGTGGCCTGCAAGGCTCAGCCCCTTTGGGTCACCTTCACAGTCACTGAGGGACATTTTAAGTCAAACCAGCTCCTCTGGATCTCAGTTTGAGAGGAAATCCTTGAATTCCACAAAAATTTGGATTCATTTGTGAATTTAGTTGTTTGTACCCACATCAAAGAGCTATTTTCCAAACCGTAATCCCTGACATGAAATTCTTTAACACGTGGTTTTATTATTAATTATTAATAAACATGTGGGAGCAGCGTGGTCTGGCAGGGTTGAACTTCAGAGAGTGCCTCCAACTAAATTATTCCATGTTCTTCTAAATCTAAAATGTCCATTTTGGGCCTTTCCTATAGGAATGAAGCTCAGAATTCTGTGCTGGCTTCTCCTGCACCAGCACCCACTGAAGTGGTTGATGAACTGCTCCGGTTTTGTTGCACTATTAAAAGAATTTTTTGTAATTTTGGACATTTGGAAATGTCAGGAGATCTCAGAAGAGCAGGATGTCATTTTCACTGGATGCATTAAGGATAATTTGTGTGAATAAAGCCAGGGGAAAGATCTGCTCTGATGTTACCTCAGTATGAAATGGGTTTTGGGCACATCCCCTTGAAGGCAACCAGAGAGTAATGGGATTAAAAGGGAGGAAGCTTTAGGAATTTCCACAAGCCGAGATTAAGCCATGTTGAGGGGTTGATCTGAAGATCACAGAGATGGGGAAATTAAATCCATCTTCACTGCACGAGGATTCAGTTTCCTGAGTGAACTATTTGTACAGCCTTCACTGGATATCTGCTGCAGTGCAGAGATTATTCTGTATTATTTCTTTATTTAGGATTCCATTAATTTTCCCCCAAATTCTACATGTGTTTACATTTATCACAGAGATGTGATAAAAACAGGATTCCACACTAATACCAAATAAAAAATCCAGCTGGCTCACAAACCTGAAACTCCTTTCTGTTTGCACCAGGAGACACCAAATCCGGATGTTCCTTCCTGCTATTACAGCTCCAACAATCCTTACTCTGTCAAGAGTGTAAATTATTCCTCCACTGGAATCGTAGCCACCCTCGACTTGGAGAGTACCAAGGTCAGAGCTAACGAGGATTTCCTGGCCCCAATCAGCACCCTACGCCTGGAGGTGAAATATCATCTCAACAACATGCTGCAGTTTAAGGTAATGCCATCCCAGAATTCCTAGAATGTTTTATTTATGGAAATTCAAAGGGCTTTTTATAGCCAAATTTATATTTCACGGACTGCAGCAGCCTTGTGTAAATATGTTTCTCCTTCTAACCAATTATTATTGCTCTTAGCTTGCATCTTTTTTCGTCCTAGAATCCTAACACTCAATTTTACAAAGAAATCACATGAATCAAAGGTGTAATGTCAGTGTATAGGTGTAAAGTCAACCAGGAACTTTGAAACTGAAAATATTTTGTTAATATGCATGTAAATGTATCTGTAAGGGCTATCATGACTCTACTATTTATTTTTACATCCATTATTCTAAATCATTCTAAAATATTCTATACACTATTTAACTGTAATTTATTGCCATGCATTTAATAATATTGAGCCAAGTGGTCAGACATCAAAAACTAACTTCTTTCCACTTTCAGAATACAGAAAACATTAAAAAGGATCTCTAAAAGTTGAGTAAAAGATGAAGAAGATTATTTATTACACTTGCAAAGTATATGCATCTATATTTTAAATATAAGTTTATACTTTAAATTGATATAGATAATTATACGAGCTGCTCCTGATCCAAAATAAATCTTCAAGGTTTGTTGGTCGGGATTTCTTTCTCCCAACAAAATCCTGTGAAAGAACTGGTTCGAGAATATGCACTTGGAAGAAAATACTCATCAGAGCAAGAGTTTTAAAACTGGTATCAGGTTCAGATTTCAAACAACCGACTTGCTGAAATAAAGCGATTTTTGCTTCCCAGATCTCTGATTACCAAAGCCCACGCTACGAGGTCCCAGTGCCCCTGAACCTCCCCAGCTCCCCCACGAGCACGAGCCAAGACCGGCTCTACGAGGTCGCGCTCCAGATCAAACCCTTTGGGATCCAAATCCGCCGCAAAAGCACGGGGACGCTCATGTAAGCCACTGCCACTTCATCTTCTTTCTCACTGCTCTGGAAGCTCTTTTCGAGCCAAACTTTTTCTCTGTGCACCTGCTGGAGTGAGGAACACCGGCAGCTCTGGGGGCTGTTCCTCGTGCGCTTCCCAAGTTTCTGGCAGGCACAATGATTTTCTACACTTCCTAAAATATTCCTTAGGTGACCACAGCGCTGCTCATTAAGGGTTGGCCATTTGGCTCAGTTTTGGGGAATGGTTAGGAAAAAAAAAACTTGAAGGAAGTAGTGTCCTAACTAACTTGAGATGGGTTTTGGTAACGTGACAGATAAGTCTGGCATGAGCTTCATTTTTTCCTTAATTAAGTCAGAGCTAGAAAACAGAGAACAGTTAAATGTGGTTTTTATTCAAAAAACCAATTTTATTTAATTTCTTAAAGTACTAAAAACTTAATTGCGAGTTGAGTTGCCTTTTGCCAACCAGAATAATAATTCAACCTGCAATTGAAGCTCCTGGAACAATGGAATTCTCTGGCAGAGCCCGCCAGGCTGCAGATTGGTTTCTAACAGGAAAGGTGCTGATTTATAATAAATGTGACCTGTGAATGGAATTTCAGTGTAATCTGCACAGAAAATTCAGTGAACTGTATAAAGCACTTTATTTACTCTATTCCATGTGGCTCCAGAGCTCGGTATGGGAGGAAAACAGGATTGCAGTGTCCTGAAATGCATTTTCTCACTAAATTGCCAAAATACGATGCAACTTGCAGTGCTTGATGCCTGTAATTCCCCTCTGAGAGACACAGAGGACTTTGTGTTTCTAAAGCCTTCAGCAATTATTAGACACCCCCATCTCATGTGCTTTAAGTTTTCTTGATAACCACAACAGTTTTAGCCCTCTTTTACTGAAGAGTGAGATTTCCAGAGAAAAAGAGTGGCCTAAAACAAAAGTGTCTGCCAGAAACACAGCACTGAGCACACTCTATTCTTATTTTCCCTTTCCTCTTCCCATTCCAGCTGGGATTCAGGCCTGCCCACCTTCACCTTCAGCGACATGTTCATTCAGATTTCCACCCGCTTGGCATCCCAGTACATCTACGGATTCGGAGAAACTGAGCACCCCACGTTCCGGCACAACATGAGCTGGCACACCTGGGGAATGCACACCAGGGACCAGCCTCCAGCTGTAAGTAGGCAAAGAAGAAGAAAATGTGATGTTTTGAACCAAGGAGTGCAGAAATATTTGGCAGGATTTTAAAATCCACTGGATGTCTGCTGGTACTGGGCATTGGCTCTGACCGTATTTATCATCACTTATAATTTGGATGGTGTCTCCATGGCAAAGGTCTTCTGTAAACCCATTATTTGTGACCTGTGAGGAGCTCAGGTCCTCAGTCAAATGTTTTTGGAAGGTGACAAATGGCTTAGGAATAACAGCCTGTTCCTCCTTTTTTTATTCCTCTCAGCTCATCGTTTTGAAAATTAGACATGAGTCAGAACAATTCCTATTGCTTGGGGATTAATTTAGTACTTTCAGGGGTAAAACTTATCTCTGCTTATTTGTCTTATTTCCTACAAGATAGCAAATTTCCAATTACCAGGGAATGGCCTATGAAATAGCAGCAGCTAATTATACCTCTAACTTCCAGTTCAGGTTTGAATATATTTTGAGATAATAAAATATCCCCATGTATGTCCCCAGTACCTCCTGAGCACGTTGACTCCTGGTCCTGCTTGCAAAGCAGGGAAAGTTTTGTCCTGAGGAAGCACCTTCTCATCAGTGAAATTTATGTGCAGCAATACCTTTGCTTTCCTACCTGCCTGAGCAGTCTGGACAAGACTGACATATTGTGAAGTTCAAAGTGACCTTCTGCAGGTCTGTTTTGTGGTTAGGTAGGGTTTAGGTGTGTAAATTTAAAATTTATTGGCTATGTTTGATAATTGTCTTGTCTTTTATTGAATTTATTACTAAATGTTAATAAACAAATGTTTGCAGTGTTTCCCCAGTAAAATGTATTTTATTTTATTTTATTTTATTTTATTTTATTTTATTTTATTTTATTTTATTTTATTTTATTTTATTTTATTTGCAGTACAAGAAGAACTCCTATGGTTTTCAGCCATTTTATATGGCTCTTGAAGAAGATGGCAATGCCCACGGAGTTCTCTTGCTCAACAGCAATCCAATGGGTAAGAAACCCTTCACTTTACTTCATAAAATCATGAAATGGTCTGGGTTGGAAGGGGCATTAAAGCTCATCCTGTTCCACCCCCCTGCAGGGACACCTCCCACTGTCCCAGGTTGCTCCAAGCCCTGTCCAACCTGGCCTTGGACACTGCCAGGGATCCAGGGGCAGCCACATCTTCTCTGGGCAACCTCAGGGCCTCACCGCCCTCACAGGGAACAATTTCTTCCCAACATCCCAGCTAAACCTCCCCTCCGTCAGTTTGAAGCCATTCCCCCTTGTCTGGTCCCTCCAGACCTTTGTAAATTGTCTCCTTCCATCCTTTTCCAAGTGTTCCATTTTTACAGTCCGTGTTTTGCACTAGTGGCAAATCCAGGCATCCTTTTCTCCTTTCCTTCCCTCCATTCCCAGATGTGACTTTCCAGCCCACCCCTGCCCTGACCTACCGCACCATCGGAGGAATTCTCGACTTCTACATGGTCCTGGGCCCAACTCCCGAGCTCGTGGTTCAGGAATACACTGAAGTAGGAGCCTGACTAATGCTGGGCTTTGGTGGGTTGGTTCGGTTCCTCTTCCCCTCCTCACCACAAACATCCTTTCCCATTTTCAGCTGGTTGGCCGCCCGATCATGCCAGCCTACTGGTCCCTGGGATTCCAGCTGTGCCGCTATGGATACATGAACGACTCGGACATCGCCCAGCTGGTGGAGGAAATGAAGGCAGCTCAGATTCCCTATGTACGTTGGGAGCAAATAACATTGGAGCTTTTTGGCTTTGGAACCATTTAAACACTAAACCAGAAACCAACCAAAAAAACCCCACTGGGGTGGAGAAGAGCGGGTTTAGTTCCACAGACTCCGGGCTGTGTTAGAAATTCCTTAATTTTCTTTATCATTCACACCAAAGAATGACAGGAAGGAGAAGTGATCAAGAAGAAAAACAAGCAGGGAAAAAATGAAGCAGCATCATTTCAGTGCTGTAATGCTCTTGGTCAAACCAGCAGTGATTCAGCCCAGGTTGTTGTCGGGATAGTCGGAATAGCCCAGAGATCTAACAAAATTATGCTATAAATTGAATGTGATTTCATTTTAAATATAATAATGTCAGTGTTTCAATACAGAACAGCTGTTTTCAGTGTCTCCTTATAGCTATGGAAATATAGGTGCAGTTTCTGTGTACATACAAATGGACAAATCCAGTTTTTTTCCTCTATCATCATGTATCAATTCCTACCCTCAGATCAGATACAGCAGCGAAAGGTTTATTTTGTTTTGGACTTGCTGATAGATTGTGTAATATTAATTTAACAACTTCAGCCTGAAGTTACCACTGTTTCCAGTTTTACACCTCAAAAGTTCTGTATTTTACTTATTTTGGCAGATTTTCAATATTTGGCAAAAAAAGGGAAAAAACCGTTTAAAATTAATTGGGTTTCTTTTGAACTGCAGGATGTCCAATATTCAGATATTGACTACATGGAGAGGCAAATGGACTTCACCCTTAGCCCACGCTTTGCTGGATTACCGGCTCTGATCAACAAAATCAAAGCAGAAGGAATGAGATTTGTCCTTATCCTGGTCAGTTTGGAACCTCGCTTTCAAATTTCAATACAGCATCACAAAATGGAGAATATATTCAACTTGAGTTTTGAGCATAAGAGTAAAAGTGTTTTTAATTGTAGGATCCAACCATTTCTGGGAATGAAACCAATTATCCTGCCTTCTCCAGAGGTGTGGAAAATGATGTCTTCATAAAATGGCCTGGTACCAATGAAATTGTATATTCCAAGGTACTGTGCAGGGAAGAGTATTTAAACCTGTGTGTTGTCGATGCTCAGTTTGGATTCAGTGTGGTTTGATTATGTGAAATATTCTTTGTCCTATTAGGTCTGGCCATTACTACCCAATGTCCAAATCAACGAGTCACTGCATCCTGAAACACAAGTAGAGGTAAATATTGATGTGGTTTGGTTCTGGACTCAAATATAGACATTAATTAATGGAATTAATTAATGAAAATAGCAGCAAACTCATTAATAAATCTCATAGAAAAGTAAGTTGCAGAAACAGGCTAAGTCATCCTAAGAGCCAAAAA
Source organism: Dicrurus megarhynchus (assembly GCA_013399195.1). NCBI lineage: Eukaryota > Metazoa > Chordata > Aves > Passeriformes > Dicruridae > Dicrurus > Dicrurus megarhynchus. Next base: position 188,031 of record VXAD01013573.1, on the reverse strand, counting down.
AAAAAAAACCAGTGAAAAAATAATTATTTTTTGTCTTTTTTTAAATTTTTGTTTAAAAGTTCCAGAATTTAACTATGGGATACCTTCAGTCCCCTTATCTGACTTGTTTTCCTTCTGTTTTTACAGTTGTACGGAGCACATTCTGCTTTCCCAGACTTCTTCCGCAATTCCACGGTGCAGTGGTGGAAGAGGGAAATCCAGGAGGTCTACAACAACGCCAACGCCTCGAGAAGCCTCAAGTTTGATGGCCTGTGGACTGTAAGTGTAGAAATCTGATTTCTGGATTGTTTTTCTCTGCCAGACATTGGTGGAGAGGGCCCCAATTCCCAGCATCTGCACTGCTCTGGCAGAAGTATCCCATGTTAAATTCCCATCAAGGAAACGTTGGACTTGGCGATCTTGGCGGTTGTTCCCTTGAAACAAAGACTCGCTGAACCATAGAATAGTTTGGATTGGAAGAGATCTTAAAAATCTTCTATTCCCACCCCCTGCCATGGGCAGGGACACCTCCCACTATCCCAGGGTGCTCCAAACCTGGCCTTGGACACTTCCAGGGATCCAGGGGCAGCCACAGCCAGGGCCTCCCCACCCTCCCAGGGAACAATTCCTTCCCAATATCCTATCTAATCTTGTCCTCCTTCAGCTCAGGGCCATTCCCCCTTTTTCTTTTCCTGTCACTCCATGCCCCCATGGAAAGTCCTTTTCCTGCCTTTTTGTCAGCCCCTTTATGGAACATGGGATGTCCAACTGAGCCTGCAGCTGCAGGGGCTCCTGAGGAACCCTGCAACGCTGCTTGTGTGTAATTCAGAGTTTATGGTGTTCTGTAGCAGACTGTGGGGTTTTGCTCTGTGTTTTTAGGACATGAATGAACCAGCAACTTTTGTGAATGGTTCCCTGGAAGGCTGTAGGAACGACCTCCTAAATAATCCTCCCTATATGCCTCGTAAGTCTGATCCCTCCTTAGGACACTTTTAGGTTTTTCTGGTTCCTACATAAATTCTTACCCAGTATATGAGGCGTAAAAGCCTAAATAAAGATGGGTTTATAAACCCACAGCTCCTCACTGAACATGGCCCTTTATTTCTGAGATTATGGGCACGCTGCAAGCCCAGACACTTCAGCAGGAGCAGGAGCTGTGCAGCACTTTGTAAAAATAAAGTTATTTCCAGCTCCTCACTGCATATGGATTTAGATCCCTATTTTGTGTCTAAGTGCTTTGCTTGAGGCATGGCAGAGAATTGAGCTCTCTGTTTTGCAGTTTTCTCAGATGAATAATGCGATTAATTAAAAATTTAGAAAATATCCATGTGTCTCCTCTCATTACCATTTATGTGAGCAGTCAAATGCTTGAAATGATTCGCTTTCTTAGCTCGGCTTTCCTGAAGTGCTGGTGTAAAGTAGTACTAATTAGGAATTATTTATTAATGGTTTATTAGCATATCTCACTGCTTACTGTTGTATTCAGGTTTCATGAGTGGTTTCTCAGGAATTTCCAGGAAATTAATATCCAGGCACAGATCATACCCCCACCACACCCATTTTTCTGTTTATATGGTTGGTGCGACAGTGTTTAAAAAGATTTGAAATATTTTCTGATCTACTCCAATTATTCTTTGAGCCTCTGTAGTAAGAGCATCTGTAACTGAACTATTAAAACATTCACAGACCCAGATACCTGCAGAGGAACATTGGAAATATTCCATTTTGGAGAGGGTATTTTTAGAATTATAAAAAAATAACTGTATAAAGAGACTGAATGCCTAACAGATTAGGAGAATTAAGGAAAAGTAACTCAAATGATTAATACATGCTTATTATTAATAGAAAGTATATTTCTTCCCTTTCCACAAGATTTGGGATTAAGGTCAGCAGGATTATCCTACAAAACTCTGTGCATGGATGCTCAACAATACCTGGCAGACGGGACCCCAGTCAGACACTTCGATGTCCACAGCCTTTATGGATGGTCCCAAACCAAAGCCACCCGCGAGTAAGTGCTTTGCATATTCCATGCTGTCTCCAAAAGCCGTTCCAAATGGATATTCCATGCCTACGTTCCTACAGCCAAAACTGTCATTGCTTTATTTAAGATGCCTGAGTGATCTTTCTCTTCACTCTGATTAATTTGGTTCTTCAACTCAGCTCCAAGAGGAGTTGGATGGTCCAAGGGCTGGGCAGCCCATGGAGTCATTCCGGTCAGGGATCTCCCAGAGCTGCAGGAGAAGGTGAGGGGGGTCTGTGCAGGGCTGAGCTGGAGCTGTGCTTCCGTGGTTCCACTGCAATAAATCCCTTCTGCACATAATTACTGTAATTAAAACATCACGTACTTACTGTTCCTAGGTGTTGCTGGCACTGCCTGGTTTACTCCAGGTTGGCTCTGGTTTTCCTCACACTTCACGTCCAGGGAGGGAAAATGAAGAGAGTTTTTCAATCATGTGAATTTCAGAAGGGCTCGATTATGTTCTCTATTTAAAATGCAGTGAAAAGGGGGAAGGGGTGACTTTTAAAATGCAAAGAGTGAGCGCAAAGCTTTACTTTTTAGCATTTCTTTACCCGACTCCAAGGCAAACGTCATTATCTGTCCCTCTGAATTGTCCCCAGCCTGCTTTAGATAACGCCCGATCTAATGATAACGGCGCTGGGCTCTTTCATTTGCAATTCAACGAGTGAGCAAGGCGCAGATTTTCTGTAAGGTCTTAACGACCTTGAAGCCCTTGGTAACTTTGATATTAGCATAAAGAGAGAAAATATCAGGGCTGTTTGGATTTGTGAGAGGATGCTCCGCTAGCAGCGTGCCAGCGCAGCCCTGCCAGTCAAGGCAGGAGCAAAACTGCTGACAGGACAGGAGGGAATGTCTGATCCCTGTGCTGTCAGCTGGATGTCACGGGACTCGTGCATCACAGAATGTGGTGGGATGGGCCCTGGCTGAGCTCCAGGTGCCACCAAAGCCCCTCCAGCTCTCCCCTCCTCAGCTGGGAAGAGCAGAGACAGCATAAAGAAAGATTCGCGGCTTGGATAAGGACAGGGAGAGATCATTCACCAACTGCTGTCACGGACAGAACAGCTCAGTTGTGGAAAACAATTTAATTAATAACCGATCAAATCAGAAAAGATCATGACAATGAAAACTAAATCTTAATTCCCCCCAGTCTTCGCTTCTTTCCTAATTCATTCCTTATTTTCTGCCTGCTCCCCAGCAGAGGCGGAGGGGACGTGGAGCAGGGGTTGCAGTCAGTTCATCACACACTGTCTCTGCTGCTCTTTCCTCCCCCTTCTCTTCCCCCTCCTCTCCCCAGGGCTCCACAGCTTCCTGCCAGGACCCAGCTCCAGCACAGGCATCCCACGGGATCACAACCTCCTTTGGGCATCCTCCTGCTCCGGTGTGGGCCCCGCCAGGGGCTGCAGGTGCATCTCTGCTCCCCCATGGAACTCCCTGGGGAAATCCCACCTCTGGAGCCTGGAGCATCTCCCGCCCCTCCTGCCCTGACCTGGGCTCTGTAGGGCTGCTGCTCCCACATATCCTCACCCCTCTCTCCAGCTCCAGTTGCTGCTGGGAGCGTATTCCCCTTCTTATTCCTGTTATCCCAGAGCCAGTCAGTGCTGCTGATGGGCTCAGCCAGGGGCAGGTCCCTCTCGGCTCCAGCAGAAACGAGGAAGCTCCAGGAAGTTTCTCACCGGAGCCACCCCTGCAGCCCCCCCGCCAAAACTTTGCTGTGCAAACTCAAAGGAATAGACAATAATTTGATAGGAAAAGGAACGTTGCCATCGTTTCTGTGTTTTAAGTATGAACTGAAATATTCCCCTTTCTTTCGCGAGGCACTGCAACAGAAATCACTACAATAAATCTCACAGCTCCCACAGATATTCTCACACTGGAAATTTATAGAAAATGTTATCTACAAAATATATATATACATATATTTCAGTCCCAAATTTATTTTTTGGCAGTAACTGAAGGGGTAATTGTAAAACTGAAGAAATGTAATAACTTATTTTGATACTAAACCATCCAAACAGAAAGATTATTTGCACACAAAACTCACAAAAGACTGTTACTGAAAAGTGAACATCAATAATTTATGTAACCTGGTGTCACTTCATTTCTCCATCCGTTAAACACGGAAACTTCAGGATATCACCTTGATGCTGTTCTTTTGTAGTGAGGTTTTTGCACGGCCAGAACCTTTAGTAGTGAATACAGGAACTGTTTGGAGGTTAATTCAGCCTCTGTGATCTGAATAATTGTTTTTCATGGATAGAGCCATGGAGCTGCAGGCCTGAGCCTCCAGTCACACAACACTCAGGTCGTGCTCATCCCTGAGCAGGTTTACATGTGACATTCACTGCCTTCACTTTTGAAATTTTAGCTGCCACTTCTAAAGCATTATTGACACGGAGAAAGCAAGCAGAGAGTGAAAGTGCTGGGCAGCGTGTTGCAAAGGAATAAAGGGTCCTGGAAAAGTTACTGTTTGTCCTGGAGGAAGTAATTGTGGCACATTAGTCTGGTTTAATTGCCGCGGTAATTTAAGTGACTTGTGGATCTTTGCTGTAATTACGGTGTCACTAAAGCTGCAATCCTAGAGAAAAATAAGCAAATAGTGCCCTATTGAAGCAGCAGTTTGGGCAATTAAGGTGGAGCTCTCACTGGAGAGCAGTGGGATTTAATCAGGGCAATTTTCTGACTAATATTCCTATTGATATCCTGTCACGTTGGTCTTTCTGAAAGGACTACAAATCCTTGACTCTTTTTTTTTTTTAAATTCCAGTAACTTTTAGTTAACTAAACTTACACTGAGAGGTCCAATATTCCTGCTACCTGTCTTTTCACTCTTGTGAGCCTTTTGGTTTGATTTTTGCTAAATTATTTTCAACTGTTGCTTCAAATTTTTAGGTACATTAAGAAAGGAATGATGTGCCCTGGAACACATCGTGCAGCCCTTGGAAAACGTGCTTAGAAAAGCTTTGCTATGTTCCTATTTTCCCACACAGGAACGAGCTTTGGGTAGAAAAAATGTATTTTAATCCTTCTTTGTTTGCCAGTTCTCTTTGCAGCTGCAGCTTGGCCAACACTGCTGGGATTGTGCGTGGATCATATTGAATTGCCACAAAAAGCACGGATGGATTGGATGGATATCATGCAGCCCTTCACCAGGATAATATAAACCCATAGATTTCTCTTCAGAGGCTCTTATGCAATAAGCTCTCCTGCAATATCTCTCCTGTAACCTGTTTCTCTGTCTGTTTTCCATCCAGGGCTTTGCAGGATGTCATCAAGGAGCGCGGGATGATCATCACCCGTTCCACGTACCCCAGCAGCGGGAGGTGGTCGGGGCACTGGCTGGGGGACAACACGGCAGCCTGGGATCAGCTGCACAAATCTGTCATTGGTACGTGGCAGGAAAAGGGTTTGTGCTCCTGGCATCAGCGAGTCGTGGGATGGTTTGGGTTGGGAGGGACCTTAAAGCTCATCCAGTTCCACCCCTGACATGGCAGGGGACGCCTTCCACAGACCAGGCTGCTCCAAGCTTTATCCAACCTGGTTTTGCTTCTCCTTCACTTCCTTGCTTTCTGTAGTCGTGTGATTTTAGCTGTAAAAAATTGGTTCAGCAACCAGAATTTGTGGTCAATTCCGTTTTTTTCCTTTTTCTTCTTACACCCTTCTGTGCCAGGTGCTGGGAGCTCCTTTAATTCCCTTGGTTCACCAACCAGAATTTGTGGTCAATTCCTTTTTTTTTCCCTTTTTCTTCTAACACCCTTCTGTGCCAGATGCTGGGAGCTCCTTTAATTCCCTTGGTTCACCAACCAGAATTTGTGGTCAATTCCTTTTCTTACTTCCTTCTTCACCAGGTTCTGGGAACCCCTTTAATTCCCTTGGGACCAGACCCCTCCATGCCCTGTGTCCTGCCACTCATTTTTTCCTTTGCTCCTGCCTGCTCACATCCCATCTCTTTCTGTAGTAGGAAAACACCACACATTAGAGAAATTGTGGGACTTTTATTGTTTTTTTTTGTCTTCTGATTCAGCAGTACAATAGACATTTGTCTGTGTAGCCATCATGTAAAAAAACCCAGCCAGTAACACTGATTTATTTCTCTTTTCAGGCATGCTGGAGTTCAGTCTCTTTGGAATATCTTATGTAAGCTAATGAGTTATTAACTTCTATTTAATTACCCTGATGCTGGACATGATAATACAGTTTTCCATCTGGGTTATTCTGAAAATTTCAGACAGGAGCTGATATCTGTGGCTTCTTCAAAAACGCAGAGTACGAGATGTGCCTCCGTTGGATGCAGCTGGGTGCATTTTACCCATATTCAAGGAATCACAATGAGAAAGGAACGAGGGTGAGTAGCAGTATTTTAATAGCTGTTAACACCTGGGCCCTTGCAACACACAGGCAAAACCAGCCAGAACAATGCACAATTGGCCCGGCACAAAAACACCCCACATTTCAATTAAAATGGAGAAGAAAAGAACACTTTTGGCTCTTTATCAAGTGGAAATTGTCATTATTTCTATGCTGGCTGTGCTACAAGTCTCCCCATCACCTGGGAGGTTTTATGCCCACAGAGGGGCTGCTCTGGGATTTGGACACTTGAAGGAAGCACGTTCTGACTTTGTTCAGACTGAATCAAACTCTACATATTTTCTCCTCTGTGCCATTTGGATTTCAATGTGCTACAGCAGGGCTAAAGTGGAGATTTTATGGCAAAAACTTCAAGGAGCACAACTGACCTCGGTGCTCTCATCCCTAATTGCCCATAATTACACAACAAATGAGAAAATGGGGCAGTGGAATAAGATGTTGGAGTGAGACTCAGGAATTTCTGTGCTTTGCACATTTGCCACCATCAGATATTGTATTTCTGCTAAAAGGAAAGGGAAATAATTGCCTAAATGGAGGCTAAGGACCGGAGTGGAGGAAGCTGTCAAACAAGATAACCGGGAAAAGAAAAGAAAGGGAAACAGCACTTCTGTTCCAGGGAAAGCTTCAGGTCTGGCAGAGTGGAGCTATTTAGATGGCAAATATCTAATGGATTAAAATCTCCTTTTGAAAGCTGGGTGCTTTATCTCGCAGCACACACCTTCCACAGGCCTGGGAAAGCCTCAAAATGCAGCTTGGGGGTTATCGTGGTGCTTCCAGTCTTACCCAATTTGCCAAGGCATTGTTCCACACATCCCATAAAGACTGGGAGCTCTCCTGCCATCAGTCCCTGGTGCCTCGGGCCCTTGCTGCGAGGCTGGGAGCAGGGGGCTGATGGATGCTGCACGGGGGATGTGTCACGCCTTGGGGACACCTTGCATTAAACATTTTTACCGTGTTTCCCCTGGGTTTTTATCAGCTTTCCTCCTTTCGGTTCCCCTCTCGGGGCTGACAGTGACAGCCACTGTTTTCACTCGCTCCTGAGCTGAAGAATAAATAACTGAAGATGCTCTGCTTCAGAGGAGAAATTTCCTTGTTCATTTTGCTATGTTGATTTTGGTTGTTTTTTGGTTTTTTTTTTAGCTTTCCCAGGCAATACAATCCAGCTTCTCTAACAACACTCTCTTCTCCTCCAGAGGCAAGATCCTGCTTCCTGGGACGAGAGATTTCAGAACATTTCCAGGAACGTGCTGAACACCAGATACACCCTGTTGCCTTATCTCTACACCTTGCTGCACGACGCCCACGCCCAGGGCAGCACCGTGATCCGCCCCCTTCTCCACGAGTAAGTGCAATTCCCCTGCTCTCCTGACCAGGAATTCCCACTCAAACTCCTCCAGTTGTGACCCCCCTAACAACAGAGTTTTTCTCTTTGCTACAGCATTTCCCCCCTCAATTAAAAACACAAGTCTTGGCTGGGAAAAACTGAGGTTTTTGCATGTGGTGATTTGCTTTTTCCAAAGAAACTCAGAAAAGAGTGGCTCGAATTAGAAAATCTGTCCCAGGCTGTCCAAGATCTTATTATTGTAATAAGAAACGTAAGACCTGCAGAGTTTTGTTGTCTCAGAGCACTGAAAAGCAAAAGCAAAGAAATGGAAAGAAAATAAATCCAAAGCACCAACTTGCATTTTCTCTAACGAGTTTCACTTTGTGCATTCCTGGTAACCCTTAATTGATCTCTGAATAATTAACAGCAATAACGAGGAAATAGACACTAGAAAGAGTCGGTTCAATTGCTGACAGAAGGAGGAACACTTTGGGGAAGTTCACCTCTCGCTGTCTCATCCTGCCAGGTTTGTGCAGGACAGAACAACGTGGGACATCGACCAGCAGTTCCTCTGGGGCCCTGCCCTGCTCATCAGCCCCGTGATGAAACCGGTGAGGTTTCATTATTAAAGTCATTTTAGTTAAGCTTCACTCTTTGATTTGAGGGGCCTAAAATTTGTGTGTTTAATTGCAGAATGAATCAAGTGTGTTGGCTTATTTCCCCAATGCCCGCTGGTATGATTACTACACAGTAAGTCATCCGACAAAAATTGTATTTTAAAACTTATATTTTAACTTGTATTTGCTGTCTTTCCACAGTACTGAGCATGGCAGGGAGTTGGGAACACCCTCCTGCCTCATTTGCATTTAATAGAAGTTCTTAGAAACATAAAATCTACTCATCTGATTAAAAAAATATTAAAAATCCTTGATTCCTTTATAATAATGTATAATAACATGACCAGAGTTACAGTAAATGAAAAGGTGAAGTAATACCTTTAATTTAGAGCTCTTTTCACTTTTTGTAACCCTCAAACAAGACACAGAAGGTTTTTGTAACGGAATGCTCTGATTAAAAAAAAAAAACAAACAAACCAGGTTTAGCTGCATAATTTTTCCCAGAAAATAATGAAAGATTTGGTAACAGGAAGAGCAGGATCAAAACTCCCTTCATTAATCACAGGTTTGTGTTTCACTGCTTGGCCCCTTTGGTTCAGCTGCCGTCACCCCCGGTCGGGCCAGGCTTTTATAGGGACAACATTCCAGGGTTCCTCTTATTGATAGTTACTCCTGCAGTAACAACTCCTAATTAACCTGTCTAGAGAAATATTATCACTGCATTCTGAAGGAAAAGCCCGTAAAAATTCCATTTTTTTTGTACACAGGAGGAAGATACTGGCTTTAGGGGACAACTCCAAAATTTATCAGCTCTTTTGGAGCATATCAACCTGCATATCCGAGGTGGATACATCCTGCCTTGGCAGAGACCTGCTAATACAACGGTTTACAGGTAGGAATATGTGAAAATTTTAAATTTAATTGGTCTTTTTTGGGGTTTTGTTTTTTTTCCTAACTGTCTCCTTTACCAGTATGGGATGGGAAGATGGCTGTGGGAGGTGAGCTGGGTGGTACACGACGTTTCTGTAAAGAAATTACCATTTGGAGAATATGGAATGAGGTCAGCTGAGGAAATTGAGGGAAAATTGTGATTTCCACAGCCGGAAAAACGCGATGGGACTCACGGTGGCCCTGGATGATGCTCTGTTTGCAGAAGGACACCTTTACTGGGATGATGGGGTTCGCATCGGTACGTCTGGGGTTTCTTACCTCCCCAAAACCCTTTATTTTGCTGTGGGCGTGGCTGGATCCTGCCAAGAGAGTCTCCATCCTTGGAGATATTCAAAGCCCAAATTCCAGCAAACAAAACCAAATCTGAGGATGTGAATTAGAGAGAGATGAAACAAACTGTGGGGTGTCCAAAGGAGGAGAGGGGAAGGGTTAGACTCAGGCCAGAGCCATCCCATTTCTGGGGGACAGATCTGGACCTGCCTTCAGAGGCAAACCTGGGATTAAACCTGCATATCAGCATTACAGAAACATGATTCTTCCTGATTTGAGCCACACGATGCTGTGATTTATAGAATTAATATGTTGCATAAATGAAATCGTGCCCTGGGCCTGAGGCAAGGCAGATAACAAAGATTCATCCCCAAACCTATGGGAGCCACGGCCACAGATCACGTGAGAGCTTTCACTAATTTCCTCAGTGTGAAAAACGAGGTTCACTCTCCTGTTAAGATTTAANTTGCAAAAAGCCAATATTATAGCATCTATTTATCACACTCAGCATGGCTAAATTTAAATTGTCTGCAGATAAGGGATGCTGAGATGTCATTTATCCTCCCCTCCCAGAGCGCTTCACCCTCAGAATAACGACGAGCTCTGGCCCGAGATTCCCGTCGGGAAGGCAGGAAATGTGCTGTGCAGGGTGATGTGGGGGCAGTGTGCAGGAGGCTGGGGCTGATCTGGAGGTGCTTCACCTCTGTCAGCACAGGAACCCAGAGATGATGGCCACATTTAGGGAATCTGACGATAAATGGGATTTACGAGGATTACGAGGAGCATCCCACAGGCACCACGCAAGGCAGGAGCCTCCATGCCCAGACACCAGCACTGCTCTGAGGGCAGGCACAGCTGAATTATAGGGCTGGGAAAATAACAACAGCGATTTCAGACAGGCAGCAGCCTCTGTCGTGGTCAGGTGTCACCTGTAATTGGGCAGTGAATGGAGGGGGATGTGGGAAATGACTCTTCAGTGAGAAACAGAAACGTTTTTCTCCTCATCTAAACTCCCCTGATCTTCCCAGTGCTGCTTCTTTGCCTGCTTTTCTATCTTACCTCTAACATGTTCTCCTTCTGTCCTCGTTTAAACTTGAAATACACTGAAAATATTTTATGTCTAACAGCACTTATCTTCTGGAAATGCACAACTTCTCCTTATTTACACATAAATACATCCCTTATAATTTTAAGTTGTCCACGGACACAATCCCTGAGCTGCAATTTTGATAATGTGTAAAATAAGGTGGATAGCAAAGACATCTGATTCCTTTTAATTTCTTTTATTCTTTCTTTACAACAGATGCATATGAAGATGGTGTTTACCTGCTAACATCATTTACTGCTAACCAGGTAATCACATTAGCTCATATGTATTCAATAGTCACTTTGGGTGATTTTATTGTATTTTTAACTATGGGTATTTTAATTTGGGTCTTCCTAATGTCTGCATATCCCAACCTTACATTAAACTGTGCTCACAGTTGATTAGGCTACAAGAAACGTGATGAAACTGTGTTAGAATGAATTTAGGAGTGATCCTGGAGTGTATTGTTAAGTACAATTGTCAGATTTCACTTCTTATCATAACCATCGAATATCTGCAAATAAATTAGGCTCTAATTATAGGGACTTTTGCTTTAAAAGAAAAGCTCTTTCTATTGTAGCAGAAAACACACTTTCTTATTTCATTACTTTCCAGCGTGCCACAATGGCTTCTAATTTTATCCACCCTGTTCTTTCTTCTCATTTAATTCTGTCTTTGTCAAATAAAAGGGTGTTAATTGCTAAGGCACAGAGTTTGTTTTGCTAACACTCAGTATTTGCAGTTGTAAGGAGATTATAAAATAAATGCATCTTTCCCTGCTCCTACAAAAACTCGGTAAGGAAAAGCCTAATTAAAGAGGTCTTGAATCAACCAACAATGAAAACCACTCACCCTCTGAGCCCTAAATACGTGGGATTATGACACAGCACATTTGTGGGGGATCTGGGTACATCCTGAAGAAATCCAAAATCTACTTAAAATCTGGGTAACTGCACCAGAGGGGGCCTGCGAGTGCTGAGGGAGGTGATGGGGAGGAAGGAGCTGCTCTGGGAGGGCAAAAAAGAGAAAGAGCAGAGCCTGGAGCAGCTCCCACAGGAGCTGGAAGGTGAGACAGGGGCAGGGAAGGAGGGGTTTGTCCTGCAGCACTTGCTGCCCATCCAGGGGTTGAGAATTTCTTGTTGCTTCGCTCCTCACATCCATCAGCTGAGTGGCAATTAAAGGAACAGCAGGGCCCAGGATTTGGCCAGGTTGATAAAGTGAAGAAAAGCTTTCAGTATGTGAAAAATAAATAACAACACACAGGTATTAGGAAAAAAAAGGGAACAAAAAAACCTGGAGTGAGGACAGCAAATGGAAAACTCAAGTGGATTTCACAGAATCCCAGAATGGTTTGGGTTGGAAGGGGCCTTAAAAATCATCTCATTCCAATCCCTGCCATGGCAGGGACACCTCCCCCCATCCCAGGCTGCTCCAAGCCCCGTCCAACCTGGCCTGGGACACCTCCCACAATCCAGGAGCAGCCACAGCTTCTCTGGATTTGTCCCAGTCTAATCCCAGTCTCTGATCTTTTCCCTCTTCCTTCCAGACTGTTTTGGATATCAGAGTTACACACCAGAATTACACGGATCCAAACAACCTGGTGTTTGCTGACATCAGAGTGCTGGGGCTGCCCACCACTGTCCAGAAGGTGACGGTGTCACAGAACGGGACCGCCATCCCATCACCCCACAGCTCGGACTACGACAGCAAAAAGAAGGTGAGATCTGCTTGAAGGGTCAAAAAAGGTTCCCCACCTGCATCTGGGCTCTGAAACCTGTGGAGATTCAGCTGTAATACCATATTTTAAATATGTATCTATTTAGCATATTTAAATATTTATATATTTACCTATTTAAAATATTTATCTATTTAGAATATTTAAAGTATTTCTATATTTACCATATTTAAGACATTCCTATATTTAGCATATTTAAAATATTTATATATTTGGCATATTTAAAATATTTATATATTTAGCATATTTAAAGTATTTATATATTTACCATATTTAAAATATTTCTATATTTACCACATTTAAGACATTTATATATTTACCATATTTAAAATATTCATATATTTAGAATATTTAAAATATTTCTGTATTTACCACATTTAAGACATTTATCTATTTAACATATTTAAAATACTTATCTATTTAGCATATTTAAAGTATTTACATATTTACCATATTTAAAATATTTATATATTTAGCACATTTTAAATATACCATATTTCAGAAAGATGCACAAGCTGCCATCAAGTAATGATTCTTTAACACAATTTAATGCATAATAAATATTGTGTGTGCTAGAGCTTTTAAGCCCAGAAGTCCCTGCTGAGGAACCCAAACCACTTCCGGAAAAGTGGATTTTGCTCCCTAACAGCTTCCCTGCAGCCTGGAGCTGTGCCAGGAGGAAAAGCATCTCTGGGTCTATTCCAGGTCTCTGTGTGACCCCGTTCTTGTCTGACATTTCCCTCTCCCAGCCCCGTTTGCCTCCCACCATTCCCTGCTCTGTCCTGTTCCCACCCCTGCAAGGCAAATCCCACTTTTTCTGAGGTTATTGGGAAACCTTCAGCCAACCTCAGAGCACCAGGATTTCCATCTCCGTGAGCCCATCCAGGGAATCGCCCTCTCCTGGCTCCCCAAACAAGGAGAGTTCCCAACTGCTTGTTGCTGGGATTTTCCCACCCTTCCTCTGGAATTCAGCCTTCTCTCATGGTTTAGTTCTTCCCCTCTTTCAGTGCAAAATCAGAATATAGGATTTTTGTACATAACGACAACAAAAAAAGAGTTAAAAATATTTCCATTCTCTTTTATGTTTCATTCTGCTGTTGACTTTTTGATGGAAAAAAAATTCATATGCGCTGTTGAATTACAGTATATTCCAAGTTTGGCTGCCTTTAAAAAATTCCTTTATTTTTAAAATAAAAGAAACCTCAGTTCTAAAAGAGCCTGTGGATGAAGGAAGGGATCAGAGAGTCATGGTCAGACTCCCAAGTCTGTGCTGCTTAAACTGTTTGTACCGATATAAACACAAATGAAAAAAAAAAAAAAGAGGAATAAATTCCTGTAGGTTTAAATGAGAAGCCAATATCTCCCTGGAACCCAGAAAACACCGTGGATCTTCAGGGCTGAGTTCCTAAATGTGCATTTTGTGTGTTTTATTCACAGCTCCTGACAATCAGCAAGCTCCAGCTGCAACTGGGCCAGAACTACACCCTGCAATGGAGCTGAAATGGAAAATAACATTGGCCACACCACTGGGTTTTCTCAGACTTTCAAAACCTCTTTCAATTTGTCCATTTTTCCCTTAAAACCACACCAGTACAGCCAGTTCATACCCAGGTATTTTGTGTACAAAGCAGTGGTGACACCTTAGGAGAACTTCATCTTTCAAAGCTGAGAACTGAAGGGAAAACTCTGTATTTTTTCAGAGTAGAATTCCTGTCTGACTTTGTTTTTTAAATAAAAATAATAATAAATAATAATAAATAATATTAAATAAATGTATTTAATAAATTTTGTTAAAAAGATGCAGTTGATGTTAAGTGCATCAACTATCAAATCCAAAGTGGATTTGAAGGCATAATTTTACCCATATTTAAATTGCATTTAATTTTAATTACACCCATGCATGTCACTACTATGAAGAAGAATTTAAGGCCAGATAAAGGAAAAGCAAATATTTTCAGATGACTGATGTAGCATGAAATAATATTTCAAGGTTTTGATGGACAAAATACTCAGCTACTTGAAAAAATCATTTGAAGCTGAGGGGGTTTTGTATGACTTCAGCCAGATCTTTGTGTTTCCTATGTTTGAACCTGAAGTTGTAAAATTAAACCTGAGGTTTCAAGGTTAATTAACGAGTGTTGGTCTCTGTGTGTTTATTTCACGGAAGGAAATGTTGTTGTTGTTGTGTTTTTACCATAATAAGCATTAATGTTAAAGCCTCCTTTTAGCCCAAGAGTGCAGCACATGAACTGAAGAGACTGGGAAAACAAATTTACAATTAAATTTGATGGGAATAAACTGTAGTAGTGATCTCCAGTGACTGTGCTTTACATTCATTTAAAGGATTCCTCCTTGCTTTAAAATTTTGGGGTAAAAAACTCAATAGCCAACATCTCCTAGGTGGGATTAGTGCATTTATAGGGGTGAATTTATTGAAACTTCACTGTGAGATGATAACGAAATTGGCAAAGGAAAAAGGCTCCTCCTGGACACAAATTGTGGGAGTGATTGGATGGGTAGCTGTGTAGAACAGGAGCAGGTATTGTGCTAAAGAGACACTGATGGCCCTGGAATTACAATTCCACTCAGGGAAAAGATAAAACCTCGCCACACTTGGCTGTGCTTGCGTTAATGAAGCTGCCACACACGCACAGATAATTGGATTTTTCCTTGGAGCTGGAAGGAGCAGCTGGATGGAAACATCTGGCAGCACGGCTGGAGGGTGGTGGGCTGGGAAAAGAGGGTTGGTCCTTTCCTTTCCTTTTTCCTTTCCTTTTTCCTTTCCTTTTTCCTTTCTTTTTTCCTTTCCTTTTTCCTTTCCTTTTTCCTTTCCTTTTTCCTTTCCTTTTTCCTTTCCTTTTTCCTTTCCTTTTTCCTTTCCTTTCCAAAAATCCCTGTTGTGATTGTTTTTCCAGTCAGCTGAGGAACTTCTGGGTTTTTTTCAGCTAAACCAGGAAATCTTTGCTAAATGACGAAGAGTTTGGAAGCTCCTCTTTACATTTGCTGGAAATACCAGTCTCCTGTGACTCCAAGGATTCAGCCAAGCTTGGTGGTGCTTTCAATAACCAAGACAAAGATATTGCAATATGAATTTCTGAATTATGATTATTTGCAACTGAAATGTTCAAAATTAATCCAGTGCAATGCACTTCAAATTAGCCCACGTGGAAAGCTGAAGTGTTTAAATACACACTGGATGTGTGCTAGTTATAAATATATAATTCACAAGTGCATGGTTAAGTGGACACACTTAAACACACACTATGCCTATTACTTAAATTATTAATATTTTAAATTGTATTATGTAAAATAAGGGGTATTTTTCCCCTTTATTATATGGTTGCTCTCACATTCAGAGCCATTTCAGTTGAATGTTTAATGCATATGAGGCATTATGCACATTACAATAATTATGGCATAAGAGATTCAGAAATGCTCCCTGACCAGTGAGTCCATTTTAATCCTCTCAGGAGACTTTTCAGGCTGATGTAGAGCCCCAGTTCCTCCCCTGATACAAACCCAACACTCAGGGTCAGCCCAGAAAGCAGCTGATACTGAAATATTCCAGCTCTTTTTAAAAATGGATAAAATTTGCATTGAGTACCGGGTGCAGGAAAGGCAAATTAAAATGACATGCAAGCAGGACGCCCAGAAAGTACCTGTTAAAAACATTTTTTGCCATTAACTGAGTTTTGAACGCACCCCAGGGATGGAGGAGAGGGAAGAATCTGATCTGGAGCAGGCCCTCCACATCCGTGGTTTTCTTTGCCAGCACAGGAACAGCTGGGAGAATCTTCTGTGTAAAAGAGAAAATATTCAACATCTTTGTGGATTTGGATATCCAAAGCAGCTCATCAAGACACAGGAGTTGGAATTATTAATTAATCATTAATTAAATCAGGTGTGTCCAGGAGTTGATGTAACAGCTTCCAGTGCCCTGTATCCATGGAAAAAAATTATCCTCAGATCTGGTTTTTGTAGAATCAGGGAATGGTTTGGGTTGGGAGGGACCTTCAAGCTCATCCCATTCCTCCCCTGCCATGGGCAGGGACACCTTCCCCTGTCCCAGGCTGCTCCAAGCCCCGTCCTACTTGGCCTTGGGATCTTGGTTTTGATAGCTGGATAGAAGTCTAGGACTGAGGAGCTTGAGATTTGGGTTGAATCCAAAAGAGCTGCTGCCTAAAAATGACAGAATTTGCAGGTCTGTGTTATTTTCTCCTGAATCTGAATGTTCTGGAGAATGACAAACTCTGATGTGTTCGAACAAAGCCAGCAAAGGGAAACCTGCAAAGAGCTGGGCTCTGCTTCAATCCAACTTCTTGTTATTGCTTTCACTAATAGATTTAATTCTACTGGTTATTATTTTTAACAGATTAATGAGAAATTAAAAGCAGTTCTTATAAGTATTTATGCTTTCAGATCAATATTTAATAAATGTTCTCTGTGGTGACACTTCCTCTCCTCAGAACAGCACAACCCTGGACAAACAACAACAGCAGCAGCCACAGGATCTCCTCTCTCCTGTTTTGATCCACACAATTCCTCATACATTTCCCTCATATTCAACAATGAAAGAAAACTGAATTTCCTGCTCTGCCTACCCAACCTCTCCAATTACTCTTTGCTCTCCAGCATTCCCATCCACGTTCCAGTGCAGGGATGCTGGGAAGGGCATTTTGTTGTTTTCCATCCAGGCAGCTCCTGCTTCCTCCACAAGTTTCCATCTGACTCCTTTCATGAAATCCCTCTCCCCGTTGAACTCCTGTCCCCCTCAGCTCTCCCTTTCCCACTTTTCCACCACCTCTGGCTCTGTTCAGTGCTCTGAGCTGTGACCAGCCTGGAGAAAATGCTTTTCCAGGCTCTGCTATTCCATCTCTACCTTAGAACAGGAAATATTTCCGTGCCACCTCTGCTTGTTACAATCCTAAATGGATCTCATCGGTTCTGCCCTCTACCCTTAACAACCAGAAACATTTTGGAGTGAAAATGGAGATACCCCATCCTTTGGAGAGCCTAATCCCTTCCCACCGATCTTTCCAAGCAATAAAAACAAAGTTTGCCTGACTTTGAGAACTTCCCCACAGCACAAAAGCCTTTTCCAAGGGTTTTAATTGAAGCCAAGCACCTATTTAGGTTACGACGTCCTATATTTAACTTGAATGGAATAATTTCTTTTCTTGTATTTAACCTTTGATCAGCTGCCTACCTTTGAACTCTGGATATCGACCCCCTCCTTGTTATCCTTGTCCCACTTCTCCTGTAGCTCTTGCATAACCTCAGAAATCAAAATCAAATGCTCTCTTTGCTGAAATAACTTTTGGGTTTTTTTCTTCACAGGCATGGCTTCACTTTGTTCTTTTGTTTCTTAATGTAACCACCACAGAGATCTGGAATACAATAACCAAGATGTTTGTACAGTTTTAAATAAAATTCAGCACTGGGGCAGTGTGTGGGTGCACAAACAATAATAATTAAAGAAAACACAGCATAAATTAAAAAATAACACGTTAAAAATCCTGTCATGGTCTGGATTTTCCTCTTTTTTAAAATATGGCTTAGAATGTTCTAAACTGTATCATTACCTCCTTTCAGGTTCTTGTAGTCAATGATTTCTTGCTTCAGAGTGATGCAGGTAAAAATCTTCCTTATTAATATTTGTTTCCAAATGAATTCCAAAGAGAGGAGTGAATTTCTGCATTCAGAGAGCACAGACAAACAAATTCTTTTCAATCCCCTGTCCCAAAATAGTTTCAGACTTCCCAGACCTAAGTGATTTATAAATCCTGTAGCACTCGCAGGCTTGGGCACATCCAAAGGTGGTTTTGTCCCCTTTTTCCTTTTTCTTTGGAAAAATCCTTTCATCCCACATCCCACCCCACTTCTTCCACTGTCACATCCCAGATGGAAAGTAAATATTTTCTTACCCAGTGACACAGAGCAATAAATCAAAACTGGTGTTAGTAAGACCGGCTCCAAGCAGATCCCACAAGGAGCAGTAACAGCACCTCAGCATCTCCTCAGCACCTCCTGGACCTGGATCTTCCCACAGGGCTTATGCCAGGCAGGTCATCACTGAAACCTCTGGAATTACATGGATAAACCCACCTGAAGAGAATTCCCCCATCTTTTCCAGCCAGATTACTCTGACTGTTTCTCCTCTGTACCCTGAAAACTTTGCTCAGCCCAACATTCCCACTACTGGAGGTAAAAATCCCTTCTTGTGCTGACTTCCCCCAAGCTGAAATTTTGGGTATTTCTTCACCCATTTTTATGTTCTCCTGCCTTTCAAGAAGTGAGTGTTGCCACCAGGCTGGCACTGGCAGTGTCCCCTGCACAACCAGAGCCTTTCTGAGTCCCTTCCAGCTCCAGATTTTGCATGATTTAAACACTCAGTACCTACAAAATAGAACCATCCATTAATATCTTACGAGAAGAATTTGGGGCAGGCTTTTTGCCTCTCATAATGCATTTTAATGCACTTCTTCTGGAGTCTTCCATTAGAG
The DNA here is from genome assembly GCA_013399195.1 of Dicrurus megarhynchus. Classification (NCBI taxonomy): domain Eukaryota; kingdom Metazoa; phylum Chordata; class Aves; order Passeriformes; family Dicruridae; genus Dicrurus; species Dicrurus megarhynchus. The sequence goes on along the minus strand of VXAD01013573.1, from coordinate 169,177 downwards.
CTCTGCAGAGGTAATCCAGATTTTCCTCTCATTCAGTATTTCCTCGCTAGGGAATAACAAAAGCTGGAATTCTCCACCTCCTGAAAGATAATTCCTGTGATATTTTTGTATTTATTGCTTCTAGATGTCAGACAGGGAATTCGCTTCCCACCGTGCCATAAAGCTGATTTATGAGAACACAAATGCACATATGGGTCAAAATGAAATTATTTTTTTCCTTAAATAAAGGGGGCACAATACTAAAAGAAGCTTTTAAATAATGACAACGCAGTGAAAATGTCAAATTTCAGGTTATATATTTCCAGCATTTAAAGTTCCATGTTGGGGAGTGAATCAGAACATTTTCTGGTTGTTGTTCTGGTGGAGGAGCAGCACCTGAGAGAGGAAATATTTTCAGCTGCTGGAAATGTGGCTTTCACACTCATCTATAGCATCAGCCTATAGAGGATGTGTTTGTTATGATAAATTTTTACACATGCAGACTCCCATTTCCACATCCTGCAGAACTGATTATGTCAAAGGAAAATATTTGGTTACTTGACAAAAAAATCCCACTTTTCATTTTTCTTTCCCCTTTCTTTTCTCTCATTTCTTTTCCTTACATATGAAAAAAAAAAATATAATGCATATTATATAAAATATAATATATTGTGATATTAATTCCTACCTCTTTGAAGAACATAATTTTCATACCATGAAGACTCTGCAAAAAGTCACCGTGGCCAGAGATTGTTTTTATTCAGGTTTGTTTTTAGGATATTCATGTTTCATCTACATTCCCTGTATTCACCTATGTTGAATTATAAGCAGTCTGCTTCCTCCATTTTTTTGAGACAACTTTTAATAATAATGAAAATCCATAAATAACATGTAAATCCACATGTAAAAATAAAATAAATAAGTAGCACACCTATAGCAGCAAGGTTAAAACGTTACATTCTGAATATTTGGGTAATTATCTTCAAGAACAAGGACAAAATAAACACTTAATTTTCCTGGAGCATGATACTTTATGATTTTTTTCAATATTTAAAAAAAACCCCTTAAAACCTTCAGTTGTTTTCAGTATCCTGTAAAAGCAAAAGTAGCAGCTGTGGAGTTACCACAAAATGAGTTTGAGAACATCTTCAGGTGCTCACCAGAGGCAGCACCGAGTACCTGCTGCAGCTGCAAACGGGATTGTGCTGCAGCAGAGCCACAGCATTTCCCACCCAAGCAGCAGCAGGAAATGTTTTACACGGAGAGAAGAAGCCACGTTAGACCCTCAGCCCCCTCCTGCAAGGATCACACCTCAGTTTTTATTTACTTTATAGATACCTCATCAATATTTAATGGGAACAGGCCCAAGAACACAGCGAGCCCTGAGCACAGGGTGATCCAGGGGCTTCGCTCGCAGGGACAATTAAAGGGTTTATTGCCATCCTGCTGGAGAGCAGGGGCAGGAAAATGTGGAATTGCAGGCTTGGTGATGTGGGAAAAGTCTTTTAAAATCATCAGGTGCAACCAGCACCCTGCTCCCACCGAACCATGTCCCCAGTGCCACATCCACACATTTTCTGAGCAATTCCAGGGATGGGGATGAACAGCTCCAGGGACTCCACCACAGCCCTGGGCAGCCCCTTCCAACGCTTTACAAGCCTTTCCATGAAGGAATTTTCCCTGATATCCAATCTAAACCTCCCTCTCCTCCTGTCCCTGTTCCCTGGGAGCAGAGCCCGACCCCCCCGGCTGCCCCCTCCTGTCAGGGAGTTGTGCAGAGCCACAAGGTCCCCCCTGAGCCTCCTTTTCTCCAGGCTGAGCCCCTTTCCCAGCTCCCTCAGCTGCTCCTGGGGCTCCAGAGCCTTTCCCAACCCCATTCCCTTCCCTGAACACGCTCCAGCATGAGAAATGAGGGACAGCCCAGGTAGAGCCTCCCAAAATCCCAAACTCTACGTCCCTGAATCCCAAGGGCACCCTATATCCCTGGATCCCTGAAGCAGCTGGGAGGGATGAGGCTGGGAAAGCACATCCCCCTAAGGCCACGAGCAGGGGAGCAGCACCAAGAGCTGCAAATGAGGAGGAAAAAAGTTTCCTTGTAGTGTAAGAAAAATATAAAAACTGGGAAAACTTCTCCTTTCTTTTTTTCTCTTCTTTTTTAAATGCTAAGTCACCGATTTTAACAACAAGGAAAAAAAAAAAAAACATCGTTGTTGAAACCAAAGAATTTCAACTTCCCAGCCTTCTTTATTGTTGTCAACTTCAGAAATTTCTGAAGCCTAACAACAGCACTTCAAAAGCACTTGGTCTAAACGAACACCAGATAATGAAAGAACATCCTTTAAGATTATTTCCAGAGACATAAAAACCCCCAGCAAGCTTCCACGAGCGACACTTTGACAAACGACGCTCCCGAAAAACCAAAAAAAAAATCTGGGCACGGAGCTGAAGCTGCTGGCGAGAGTGACACTTTCCCTCCTGCTAATTGACAGCTTGAGAAACAAAGGCACGGAAAGAGGCACATTCTGCTGCTCCTCTGGTGCCTGGAGCCTGCCAGGGAGCTGGGAATCAGCTCCAGTTTGATCTCAGCAGCCGAGGGGGGAGCAGAAGGGATCTGCCTGCGAGCGCTGGCACAAAGCGCTGCGAGAGGCACCCAAGGTGTGCTTGAGGGCCCAGCAGAGCAGCCAGGGAGGCTGAAAAGGCAGAAATTTTAGTATTTTTAGTGTTCTGGGGGTTCTTATTTAACAGCTTAGCAGGGCTGAATGTATCAGAGACAAGCAGGGAATAAATTCAGGGTGGGAAGTTGGGAGGGTGAGATGTTGGCATCACTCAGCCACTCCAAGGACTCTGGAGTCAGGGCAGTGTCATTTACAGCTAAACCACCTCCAGGAGTTCTGTTTGGATAAAAATCCAGAAATTGTGGCTAAAAAAAGTGTCCAAGGCCAGGCTGGATGGAGCTCTGAGCAACCTGGAAGCTGTCCCTTGCCCATGGCAGGGGTGGAACAAGAGGAGCTCCCAGGTCCCTTCCAGCCCAAACCATTCCAGGATGCTGTGATTCTGCTGACTCTTCGGTTTTAAATCAATCCTAAATTGGTTTTAGCAATAAATCCTAAATTTTCTCCTCAAAGTGGGGATTTTTCTTTTTTCTCAGCATTGTGGGATCAGTAATTATTTGATATGCTTGCTACGGAGCTCTCTCTGTATATATTATCTATATATATATATTTATATATATTTATCCACATCACTACTGTAGCTGCCAAAAGTTTTTTGTCTTGTGCAAATGACACAAAATCTGAAAAACACTGGGCATTGTATTAACCCTTTTTTTAAATCATTCCCTATGCAATCATGAAACAGCCTCAGGTTTTATACTGGACATTTCAGCTGGAATTATTACAAACCACATGAAAAGAAATTTAGGATTTAACAGTCTCCCACCAGGTATTTATATCAGGATCAGAGATCCTACAGCATCCAGATTAGATGCTCTGCTGCTTTTTTCCCCTTTAACTCAGCAATAATCCTGGGTCTATCTGTATCAAGAGGGCTCTTAAACTTGTACCTTCACATGCAAGAACACTGCTCCGGTGGCTTCCTTCCCCCCACATTTTTATTCCTCTCTCCCATAAAAACCAATCCTCCATGAACTTATCACCACTGAGGGCAGTAACAGAAAACAAAACGCACTGATGGAGATTTTAGTGCTACAACCCACCCTCCTTATGGCTTGGTTAGAGGGGCAATAAAATCTGCCTTCTTTAGGGGAAAGCTGACACTTTCTCTTTGCCTCTGCAATCTCTGCTGGCCTGAGGAGCTGGGATGATTTTACCATGAGAATAATGAGGCATTTGAAGGAAAAAAGCCACCAGGTATTATATTTTGCCTCCAAAAAATGCTGTATGGAGCATTCAGGTTTGTTATTTGGAACAGCGATCACGCAATTTAGCAAATTATTAAAATTCAAGACAACTGCACGCCAAGTTTGGGGCATTTCCTCTGCAGGCTGAGCCCTGCTGTATTTTATTCCACTTTGCAAAGAATTGTGTTTGGGCTCCTGTAGAAAGATTAGCATCAAATATTAATCGTTTTTTTCCCTACGCAGAGTCAGAAGATGGGAAGTGTTTGACTGTTTTCCATCATTCTAATAAACTGCTCTGAAAGGAAAGAATTATGGAGTGTCTGAGATGGGGAAAACATTGCAGTGGCAGTAAAAAAAAAAGAGTCTCAATTCTGAAAATCACAACAGAGAGAAGTCCACAGGACTGACAGGGGAATGCTGGGGCTCTCCCGGTACAAATGCACCCTGTCACTCTTTGTGCTTTCCTAAATACCAGAACACTCCAGACATTTTTTTACCCATTTCAGAAGTTCTGGGGGAGGCAATTAGCAGTCATGAAAGCTCACCTGAGGCCTGAGCACGTTGGTTTGAAACGCCACCCACAGAAGTTCACGTAGATCTCGAATAAAGGAGGTGAATACAAACCTGTCTTTGAAAAGGAGATGGGCAGAGCATATCATACACCAGGAACTTGTTTGTCTTGGCTGCAAATCCAAAATTTTGCTCTTTTGGCAGGAGTTATTGACGTTGAGAAGGCGAACAAATCAGGTACAAACTCATTTCTCTTAATATGGACAGGAAGGAACTCGGCCTCCAGATCCACCTGGAATTCTGGGGATAATTCTGTGTCACCTCTAGATCTCATCACTTCTTTCCTATTTAAAGGAAATATTTCCTATTTAAAGGAAATTTCCTATTTAAAGGAAAGAAGTTCAAACAGCTCAAATCTCTCATAAATGTGCATTTCCTTCCTGAAAAGCTTCTAAACAAGAGCTGACTGCAGGAAAAAAAAAAAGACAACGGCTCCGTTAAAAATGAACCTGTTCCTTCCATAATGTTTTTGATCAAATTAATGATTTAGGGAGTACAAGTATTGCTGCTATCAGGCTTCCACAGCACTTCCAAAGAGAAGTGGATGGCTGGAAAAAACCTGTGGAGAATTATTGCTCACACAGACGTGGTGGAACAGTTGAGTTAAAGCTCTCGCCAGCGACGAGAGCAATAAAATCTGACGAAGATAATGCAACAAACATAATGGTTTGCTTTGCATCTTAAATAGATAATGAAGCAACCAGAGGCAATAAATCCAGCAGTTCCTGCACTCAGAGCTCCATAAATAACAGCCCAGAGCAGCAGGATTTACTGTACTAATAAAATTAACGACTGAGTTCCGGCGCTGTCACTCACCCCAGCGGTGATGTTCTCCCCAGGATGTTGGGGGCCACTCCCAGCAGCAAGGCAGCAGCAAAGTTTGGGATGGTGGAGCCCAATCTGAGCTCAAATGCTGTTTTGTGGATGGGGAGAGGTGATCTTTAGGAATTGTGAATCAGATATTCCCACAGCAGGTCCCTTGGGAGCCTTCCTTCTCCCCCCGCAGCTCCAACCCACGAGAGAAGGCTCCAGGCACTTTTCCCTGTCCTGATCCACACCAACCCCTTCAGCCTCAAAGACTCAATAATTTATTCTGTGTTTCTGCTGAAGCGACCCTTTCTGGGGTTCCACTCACCTCACTTGAGCTGCTCACACAGCTTCAAGCTTCTCCAGCTGCAGGAAACCAGCCCGAATTAGAGCAAATCCATTCATCCCGATTAAGGAACGTGGCTCAGCAGGAGAGGGGAAGCACAAGGGTTGCCCAGAAGTTGCAGAGGCCTCATTATTCCAAATATTCCAGGCTAGGTTGGATAGGGCTTGGAGCAACCTGGGCTGATGGAAGGTGTCCCTGCCCATGGGGCTGGAGGATCCTTAAGATTTCTCCAACCCAAACCCTTTTGGGATTCAGTCTGGAGAGGGATGAGCTCTCCTAACAACGGGGTGGAGATAAACAATCGCCCAACAGCAGCTGCTGAGGCTTAGGCTGAGATGAAACAACCTCGTACCTAAATGTTCCCTTTCTATTCCCACCAAGAAAATCCTCTTGACATAATTTAATTACACCTAGGAGGACATTACACCTCGGCAGAGGCAGGGAATTCTGAGAGCGCCGTGTCAGAGCTGATGACATTATCTGAGCCACTTTTGATGGGATTAATGTTGTTTCAGGGAGCTGAGGAGAATTTTGCTGCACGAGATAGAACAGCAGCAGAACAACAGGTCCAGAGGGTGAGCAAGGCTCTTCCAGGCAGCGGCAGATAATTATGAAATGTAATTATCCTTGGAGTTTCTCAGGGAAAAGAGCAAGGCTTGATAAACATTTTAGCACATTCTTGCTGTTGGGAGGGAAAGAAAGGAAGAAAGAAAGAAAAAAAAAGGACATTTCAAGGAAATTAAAAACCTAAGGCAGCAAGTTTTGCAGGGAGGGTTTGAAATCCTGAGTGCTGGGATTTGGCAGGTCATTTAAATAAGTGAAAATGTTATTTAATTCATGTAACCTAAAACTGCACAAATAAAAGCAAACAAGAGGGAAGAGGATTCTCTCACAGATGTGGAGGTGTGCATGAAGGATGGGAGTTTTAAAATCTAGAACTAATCAGTGGCTAAACCTGACACAGAGCCCCCCTCTCTCCTTGCTGGTGGCTTCTCTTCTCCCCATCCCTCAAATCCATCCCATTCCAGCACCATTAAAATGGAGTGGATCCAACCTGGGTGCACTTTTCTAAACTTCTTGTAATATTCTGAACAAAATTACATAAAAAACCCCACAAGGGAAAGGAACAGAGCTAAAGAATCCCATTTATTCTCTTTCCCTTCACTTTTGCACTAAATTGTGACGTTGAGCAGCTCACACTGACACTGCCAAAATGGATTTAAAATTCCTTTTCTATTATTAATTGTGAAAAAGAATAGAATAATAGAAGGCAGTGGCTATGACTGCCAGAATCACCAAACAAAGGGGATAAAGCAGCAAAATTTTTGTCCACTCCTTACGATTCACTTTGAAATACATTTTTTGCACATAGCAAAGAATAAATAATACGAACAATGTGCTCCCTCACACACACAAAAAATGGGATGGGCTTTGCTGAGGACCCTGAAAGCACCAAAGGGAAATACTTTTTTTAATAGCTCTATTTTAAAATACTTTTAATTATTATTTTCTAAATAACTACAAGGAGAGGGGGGGGCTGTGTGTCAGGTTTAGCCACTGACTAGGTCTAGATTTTAAAATTCCCATCCTACATGCACACCTCCACATCTGTAAGAGAATCCTTTTCCCCCTTATTTGCAGAGTTTGGATAACAGCTGAATTCCAGGATTCCAACTCCTCAAAGCTGTTGCAAGACATGGTCTCGAATTCTGAACTTCAGCTCCTTGGAGTCATTCCAGCACTGTCACTCCCCCTTATCCTTCTCCAGTTTAGGGCAGGTGTTGTGGGGCCAGAAATGCGGGATGCTGCAGGAACAGCTGTGCCACGGAACGTGCAGAGCTGGGGCTGCCCTGAACGGGCACCCCTGGCCTTTGGTCACCTCAGATCAGCGTTTCCCGGGGTGGTCGGGGCTCTTGGGATGAACCTGTCTCTGACAGAACTTTGCAGACCCGGAAAAGAATCGCAGCAGATCAAAATCTCGCCAGGCAATCAAGGCCAGATTAAAAATGTGCTCCGTGAGGCTCATCAGGAGTGCCCGGGGGATACATCCAAGGGTGCATTTTTGTCATCTGGTGTTCCCCTAAACAATAAAACCCTCTGAGCTGTCGGCGTGTCAAGGTGCGCTGGCTTCACAATGAGCAAGGGAAGGCAAAACCTCCTGAAAGAACACAAGAATAGAAATGCTGCCAGAGAAAAGAAAAGAAAACTCTGGCTTACCACACATTTTTCAACATTTCCTCAGATCAAGCCTCTAAAAATAAAGATGTCTGCCTTTCCCACTAAATTAGCCTCAGCCAGGGATTCTTGTCAGATACATACATTATATAAAGCCCAAAACGTTCTTAAAAATAGAAGAAAAATAAATAAACCGAAAAATAGGAAGCCAGCAAATCTCCTGCTTTGAAAGGAGAGATTGGCTTTCATATACATAAATACAAATGAGTCTTTTATCCTGGCGTGTGTAGCCTTAATTAGATCTGGATGTACAGGATTTTCCAGACACTACAGAGGATGTGTCAATACAGATCACAAAGTACATCTGAAGGGCTGCACAAAACCCCTGGGTGCAGCAATTGCTGCTGCAGAACAAATATTTGTTCCACATTTATACTTGTTGTTCTTAAAAACAAATTAAAAACCAAAAATCAAGCAACTCTGCACTGAGCATTTAATGGAGAGATCATTTAAAATGAGTATTTTCTCTAGAAGGTAATATCTTTTTCCTATAAATGTATTTATTTATTCTGCTTAGAATAATTTTGAAGCCTGTTTGACTTTGTGCAGCACCAAACTGGAATAATTTTTACCGTCCTGGTAGATTTATACCCCCTGGTACATTCACATCTCCATTATCCATGGAGGTGGTTGGTTCTTTTGTCCTGGGAAAACTCATGCACAAATTGAACATCCTGGACTGATGTCCATGGGAATGGCAGAAGGGAAAGGGAGAAGAAGAGAGGAAAAAAAAGGCAGAGGAATTGCTACAGGAATTGATCACACAACTGCATCCTTTCAGGAAGGAAATCTCCAGCAAAGGAAAAATTTGGGCGCAAAATATCCTGGAAAATTAGTGGAAATTTTTGGAAACCCAGCAGGTTTTGTGCATTGCTAAAAGTATTGTGAAAACACAATTACCTCCCACATGGATGACGGGAATGAATTTTTTGAACGCTCAAAAATTTTCAGAGATCTCACCAAAAAACCTTCAAATTTAAAGCTTAAACAAATTTAAAGTCCAGCAGGAACCCAATTCACGAGCAGTGAACAAGAAGATTTAGCAGTTTAGATACATTTAGATAACACAAACACCTATTTAAAGATCTGATCCATTAACAGCAGTACTTGTGACCTCCTGAATTTCTGAGCCATTCCCTGTGGTTGGGGACAAAATGCAGGTGTAAGATAATATTTGTGCAAAAATGCAGATACAGGCCACCAGAACTATTTATATCTAATTCACAGAGTTGTCTCATCTGAGGGGAAAAAAAGTTTTGAGTAGACATCAAAGGGTGGGGTTTTTTTTGTTTCAACATTTCAAAGCAAAATTGTTGCTATTTTTTACTTCCCGTGTTTCATTTCAAAGTACTCCTTTTTAAAGAGTAAAACATGAAGACATTTTTAAGATTTTTGTTTTGTTACAGGAGCTAATGAAAATAGTTTAGACTGACAGAAAACAAGCCAGGAGCTGTCTCAGGCATTTTGGGCTCACCTGGCAAAGCAAGCAGCACTTAAAGATCCATTTCAGAGCTTCCCAAGTCAACTGAAATGATAAAATAGGAAATATAATATGAAAATATGAAAATTATAAAATATGAGAAAATACAGCACATCACTTGGCAAGCAAAATACACTTAAATGGTCATAAATTATTATCATGTATGTGACCCCAGGCCTCAAATTATACTCTTAATAAAGTTTTGGGTTAATTTTCTTACTTTATGATTTCTAACTTTTTTATTATTTTCTTAATTTTCTTAGTTTTTATGGAGTTAATATCAAATAAGTGAACAGGAATCCATGAAAACACCTGCTGGCCTATGCTGACGCTTCAGTTTCTGCTATCAGGCATGTGTATTACAATTATATCTATATTATATTTCAATATTTATTATGCACCTTATATTTTATATACTCACGTTAAACACCATAATACCTATTTATTGTGGATATTTATTTGTATATAAGCACAGACACCTCACACCAACATCTTCACAGACCAGCACCGAGGTGTGGAGAGTAAATCTGCATTTTTGGAGTTCCTGCTCACTTCTCTGCCGTGGCCACAGAGATGGAGGTGGCACAGTTTGGGAGATGAAATTTTTTTTTTTCTTTCTTTCTTTTCGAGATCTTTTCTCCTTTTAAGATCCCCTGACCTATTTGCTCAGGAATTTGCTGTTTGCTGGGAAGGAGCTGCCTGCCTGTCTGGCTCGAACAAAGCCAGCTTGATCACAGCTGCTGTTCCCAGGCAGACAGCTCACAAGGAACAGCGTTCCTGAACACCTTCCTTGGAGGTAAAACCCCAGCACTCTCTGCTGTTAAGCCACACACCACAAACCNTTATATATCATATTTTACATATAGCATCTCTTTGTGGCAGAGCCACTGTTACATCACTTATTTTAACATTTGCAAAAAGCCAATATTATAGCATCCATTTATCACACCAGGAATATTTGGGAATTCTGCCCCTGTGCTCAGCTGCCCCAGCCCTGGTGCCCAGCACGGGAAGGACGTGGAGCTGTTGGAGCAAATCCAGAGGAGGCACCAGGATGATCCGAGGGATGTTGCAAATTCCAGGGTGGTAGGATGTTTTGAAAACCTAAAATGAAATAAAAATCAAGTTTATAGAGTGCACTCCAGAAGGAATATTAAGGAACAGACTCAAAGTCTGTAAGAGTCAGTCCCGTATGTGAGTTAGACCCTAAATAAGGAACTGGGGTTTTACAGCAGGACACAGCCCCAGATCAAACCTCAGGTATGGAGAGTTCCTTAAAGCTCACTGGGAGAAGCAGCACTTCAAACCTAACAGAAAGGAAATAAAACCAAATTTCTCAACTGTGTTTACACTGAGAAAGAGAAATAGGCCAGCAGGAGACTTCTCCTTCAGGATGAGTTTCCAGAGAGCCACCAGCTTCCCCAGGCAACACCACAAATCCTGCAAGAGGTCTCAATCCCAATTCCATACCAGAATCTTCCCATTTTGATGCTACTCTGATTCAATTTCTGGAGTCACAGGGACAGATTTCCTCGAGGATCTCACAAAGACCATTTTTTTAATTGCTGTGGGACCACGTTACGCAGATGACAGAGCTGAAAGCCAAAAAATCAGGAATGAAAGAGGCTGGATTGCACAGAGTGTAGTATGCATGCAGACACGTGTGTGTAGATGGAATATCCCACTTCAGCTCTCTCCCAAATGCTCTGAGAACCAAAATAATTACAGTTCACGACTTTAATTAAAAGACTCCGTGTTTGCTTCTTTTCAATCCTTTTCTTTTTGAAATGTTGAGGGAAAAGTGGAGCATCTGATGTAGTGAACTCTTAGGATTTAGGCACTTCTGGATATCTCAAGAATATATTTGAATTTGTGCTTTTTATGTTTTCTGTAACTTTCTCCAAGACTGGCAATGAAATTCTGGCCCATGGATTGCACAGAAAGCATCTCCTGAAGGCTCCTGCTCTGCTGGCTGGGCAGTAAATCCCACTCCTGCAGAACCACGAGGAATTTTTCCTTTTCCAGTACCCACCCAGGAAAGCCAGTTGAATTCTTTTACTTCAAAAACTCAGCCCCCTCAACTTTTAAACTCCTCTCAGAGATGCAGGGTGATACCACAACTCGTCCAGAAGCCTATTTGGATTTAGGAAATTAATTTTTTTGGGCTGTCCTCAAATCCAGGCCATCCACATTAGGCTTAGGGGGTATCTGCTCAGGGGAAAGCACAGAATTCTATTTACCATGCAGGTTATTCCTCTGGCAAAGCAAAAGGAGAGAGAAACAAACAGAAATTGTCCAAAAGAAATGTCTTTATAGCCACAGTCACCCACAACATATTCCTGCAATTAAAAAAAAATTAAAAGGAACTGGGAAATTTCCCATCAGGATTCACTGCTGCCAGGGGCTGTCACCAGTTCCAATGGAATCATGCCACATGCAAAGGAAATGAACAGGGAAAGAGCATTTGAGAGGCATTACCAGTCATGTCAAAACCACTAAAAGCTGAATTTCAAAGGCCTGGAGGTCCCTGAGGAGATTTTTAAAGAACTGGACCCCACTGTGTTCGGGGCCTGGGCCTAAGCCCCACACTTTTAGGATCCCTGCCACATCATTCCTTTATTATCCAGGGGGGAAAGGGCCTCCAGTTGTGCCAGGAGAGGTTCAGGTTGGGTGTTCGGGAAGGTTTCTTCCCTGAAGGAGTGACCAAGCACTGGGACAGGCAGTCACCACTCTGGGGGTGCCCAAAAATGAGTGAAAGTGGCACTCTGGGGTCTGTTTTAGAGGGCAGGGTGGGATTCAGTTAAAAGTTGGACTGGATCACCTCGGAGGTCTTTTCCAACCTCAACAACTCCACGATTCTTTCCCACTGAAGTTAAGAACAGTGACACAACCTCAGTGACACATTTGGGGATCCCCACATGCCACAGAGACTGAGGGAGTCCTCAGGGAATGTCAGCACAGCTCTGGAGGGCTGTGCAAAGCCAGCCAATAAAAAATAGGAAAGAAATCCCAGATTTTATTTACTTTGAAACAAACTAAGCCTTGCAACATCACAAATATTATCAGAGAAGTGTGGGGACTGGGGCTTGGGACTGAAGCTTTTGACAGCACAGATTTATTTGTAAATTCAAACAACCCTATTGGTTTTTTCCCCGTTTAAATTTGTTGTTTCCCTCTTGGTTGCTAACAGAGACATCTCCCCTTAAACAAAAAGGGAAACTATGCATAAATATCACATTTGAAAAATGTAATAAAACCCCATTTGCCACTCTTCCCCCCAAAAGCAGCAAACCCTTTGCACAGCAATGCCCAGGCCGTGTTTCTCCTCCCCACAGGCTCTGACGCTACAGAAACCACAAAGAACAGACTAAAAAATCAGTGCCTGCTTCCACGACATCCCCTGATTTCAGCTGAGAGCAATTTCCCTGGGACGGATTTCCCTGGCTGGGAATACTCAGCTCCAGGTCTCCTCGTTGTCCTGGACATTTCTCCCACTAAACCATTCCTTTTCTCTGAGGACAGGAGTAAATAGCACAATTTGCTCTCACAGAATACTGGCTGCTCCTGAAATGTGAAGAAGCTGGTGGCAAATGGGCAGAACGTTAGGAATAAATAAGAAAAACGGGGCAGCAGAAATAAATCTCCCACGATGACTTTTCTCATTCATTTAAAATGGGGAACAGGCTTTGCTGGGCTCACAGGAATCCAGACAGAGCAGATTTGCAAGTTGCAGGGGGAAAAAAATAGGTTATCTGCTGTTTGAAATATAAACTGGAAAGCAAAATGTAAAGACAGAGGCTCCCACAAACAGGCAGCAATTTAAGGAAATTGTATCAGCCAGGGGACAGGAGATGTTTGCTACAGCCATTTAAACGATAAATTGCTTTAAATTTGTAAGTGAACCAATGAAACACTAAATTTCACCCCATTTTTTCAGGAAGCTGCTGCTGCACCCCAGCAGGGATGAAATAATACACATTGTGCCTGATTTTACAAAAAAAGTTTCATCTCAGTGCCACTTTGTCAGTGTCTGAAACTCCATCTGCCCAGAGTTTAACCTCTGCCAGGTGTCATTTCATGCTCTCCCCTTGCCTACAGCAGAGTTTTCCCTCTGCAGATTAATCTGAGGCTCTTCAGATGCTCAGAAGAGTTAAATGAAAGTGATAAGTCATGACTCTGAGCCAAGTCCTTCTTGCTGCTCCTCAAATCACCAGAAGATTCAGAGCAGGTGAGGTGACAAAGCTGTCCCAGGCAGATTTCAGTGGGAATTTCCTGAGCAAAAGCAGAAGAGATCTCACTGGTCTGAATTCTGTGTGCATTTTCAGACCACACAGTGATCCAGACAGCTTTTCCCAGAAGAATTTCATCCTTGCTGGGATGAAGAGGAGTTTCCATTGCCACCGCAGCAACCAGAGAGAAGATGAATTAAACAAACAAAACTTGGATTGGAAACGCTTTCTGAAGTATTTCAGGATTTTCACCTTTAGGAGGTGGCTCAGAGGGCAGCACCAATCTCTGACCTAAGTGAATGCCTTACCCAAAAGGGTCTTTAATTCTGGTTTTTTCCTATCTTTTCAGGGCAGAGAGGAATTTCAAGAAACTTTCACAACCAAATGTGTCCAAAGAAGGCCCCTCAGAACTGCCTTATTTCAGTAACAAAAGTCCATGAGTTTGTTGAATAATTTCTTATTTGTTCTCCTCAACATTTCACTTCCTAATCAGCATTTTCATTCCCAGCCTGACAAGCTGATTGATTGTTTTTGTTATCTGTCTCAGAGCTTCATCAGTGAATTTTGAAGTGAAGTTATAGGGTGAATAAATTCAAAAGATGAAGTGGTTGAAATGAGAAATGTTCAGATTTAGGACCAAATTACAAAACTTCAGCTTCTTCTGTAACTTTTAAACCATTACAGAGGTGCTGAAGTGCCAGGACCTGTATTTTGTGGAGCACAGCAAGGCCCAGGTGGCATTAAACAGAACCTACTTGAATTTCCAAAGCGTTTCACACCCACATTAAACACCTGAGCAACTCTGCTCCTTCCTGTTATCTCCAAGAAGAGTTAAATTGAGATTTTTTTTTGGCATTAGAGGGAGAAAGAAGTGACTGGAAACGTGGTTCTGTGCTGGTGAGGGTGAGTCCCCACCTCTCTGGAGAGGGAAGGTGACACGGCAGGAGTCAGGAACTGCTTCTCTCTGGACCCCCCTGAGCACAGACACATTCAGGCATTCACTCCATAAACTTCAAGGATTATCCAGTTCATTTTTCTGGTTAAGTGTGTGCCTGGCACCAGCTCCAGAAAATCTTTGTCATGGGAAAAGAGATGCCCCATCACCACTGCAGCTTTCCCAGGTGCCCTGAAATGCAGCCTTGTCACTAACAGAGTTTTGCAAACCTCCAACATGGGAACACCCAAGATTTTCTTACCTCTGCATAGGAGAAAGTTGCTTTTCCAGAGTTTGACAGACAATAAAATACTGGGACCAGCACTGGTAAGGCACAGGTGATCTGTGAGCAGGTGAAAGCACAGAGCCATAAACAGGCTGTTCACTTACAGTCAGAAACCTGGACAGCAGCACCTCAAGGAAACCCTCAGAGAAATCTGGGAAGAGACGGAGCAGGAATGATGGAGAAGACAGCTTCTGTAAATGTGAATAAATTCAGTTTTCGAGATGCTGTGGGCAGAGCAAGACAGGATGCAAGCAGCCTACAAAAATTACTTAATTTACCTCTCCTCCAAGCATTAAAACTGGTAAGCAGAGAGCAAAGGCAGCTCTGTGATGGGATCCTGGCAGAAGATGTGGGGTAAGTGAGGCTGGAAGAGGCTGAAGCTGGAATGGACCATCTCCACCAAAAACCCCAGCGAAGCAGAGTTTGGTGGTGGTTCAGCTCAGTTAAGTCTGAGCCATCCAGAGATGGCTTTGAACATTTAATTTTACCAGCCCAACACACCAAAATTTCCCACAAAACCACCAGGAGAGGTTGGTGTCACACTCAGCCTTGGGGCTGGGCTCTCTCCCCCCTCCAAAGCCAGAGATGCTGCTGTTCTGGTAACATCAGTTCCTGTTATTCCCATACAGATGTCAGCACCAAAACGTTACCAGAATGATTATTTTATAAAGAAACAGCTAAAATGCCTTTGGCCAGTGAAAGAGGAAATCAGGTTGTTCAAACAAGGCAGAACCCTTTTATATGAGAGTGTTTTTCCACCAAACAAAAAGCACTGAACACAGGCTGTATCAGACAAATAGAGATGAACTAAACTTCACAACAGATTTCTCCCTGCAAGAGTAAAATCTCTGTCCACACAGAATGTTTGTAGTTAATGTTTCACATTAACTCGGAGCACTCAGATCTAACAAACGTGGCAAGCTCAAAAATAGGTGTCTGTAAACTTTAACCTCCTTCCCAGAGTTCTGTTTTTATTAGCAGGCTGTGGTTTCCAAAGCTGTGTAGCCAAACAGGAACGGATTTTATCCAGGACTTTTCCCCAGGAATGCATGCTGCAAATAGTTTAATTTAAATGTCAGGGAGGGAGAGGATTTCACCTGAGCAGTATTCAAAGGTTAGGACAGTATGTCAGTGGAGATACTTCCTTAAAGCCACTACCATGCCTATGGAACCACCCACAGCTGAGAATCACTGAAAGCAGCTTTAATAAACTGAAAACTCTGTAAGAAGGTGTACATAAAATGCATTAAATTTCTTTTTGAGTTACTCAGCAGAGTGAGGGGATCTGCTGTTGACGGAGCTGTTGAAAACAGCTATTTCGAAACCCCAGCCAACACTCAGGCTCCATGCAAGGCCTCTGCTACAGAGAATTTCTGTCTTGAGCAATAATTTTCATGCCTGAGAAGTAGTCTTGCATATTTTCTCCTCATTTAGCACACCTGAGAACAATGAACACCCAAAAAAAGGAACTGGATGCTTTGTGAGTTCACCCGAGGTGATGAATACCTCAACTCCTGCAACAATAGCACATGTCTGACCTGCACCCCTGAAAAAAATGATGAGCAGACATGCACATCTTCCTTAATTACCTCTCTTTTTAACGTGGCAAAAAAATGGGTGGCAACTTGAGGGAGAAGTACTCAGTCAGTCAAATCACAGAGCAGTGGGAAGGTCAGATCCTCACAGCCCAAACATCGCGAATTACAAGAAATAGAAAGCATTAAAATTCCAAATGGCTTTCTGACAGAGGCTCTAATGAGAATGCAAAAAGAGCCAGCAATCTGTCCTCACGACAAAAATTGTAACGAGCACGTTCTCCTCTAAAGTCTCTTCAGTGAGGGAAAAGTGTTTCTGTGCCAGGACCATGAAGGACTCAGCTCCTGGTTGCACGTGGCACAGTTCAGGAAACTCTCGTGGTCGACTGATTTGTCCTTTTCCCATCCCAAAAAAACATACTGAGAGGTCTGGCCTGGCTTCCAGCCGTCCTCAGCCACCCCTCCTGACTCCCACTGGGTTTGTAGAACGTCCCAGCTCTGGGCAAGGAGCAATTAGGAAAGATGCAGGAACAATTACAAATAAGAGCTAAGCCAGCCTGGATCAGTGAACCCCCCATTAAATCACTGCTAGCGAGGCCAGCAGAGGGACACGGTGTTATTTTCCCTCTGGAACACTCCAAAACCCCTTGGAAGAAGATCCCAGAGCTCAGCTCAGCCCAGCCCTTCCCAGGCACCAGAGATGGGCTGTGCAGGAAGCACGGCTCTGTCGGCTCTGTCCTGCTCCACTCACCACCCCAAAAGCACCCAAGTGACTCCTGCAGCCTCCCTGAGCTCCAAGGACTTCCAGAGTCGCAGCTGGCATTTCGGGATTTAACAGCCCTCGTTAGAAACGTGCCTGGTGATTTCCATTCCATGTGAAAAGCATTTCTGTGCTGATGTCCCTCAAACACGCTCAGGAGAGCAGCAGCTCCCGAGTGTGAAAGTGTCTGACTCTGCTCTTGGCTCCTCTACGGTGCCTTTCCCAAGGATTTAAGGGTAAGTTTGGCTTTTTCTAAGAATAAGAAAACAGATTTTTTTGGGGGGTTTTGGTTTGGATTTCTTTGTGGTTTTGTTTGGGTTTTTTTTTTGTCTGTTTTGTTTTGGTTTTTCTTTGGTATTTTTAAAAATCTATCACAAACCATTACCGGTTTTTGGCAAGAGGCAGATCAAGAACATGCCTTGCTCCAAGGTGATTACACCTTTAATGACCCCATCATTCCCACCTCGAGCAGATATAACAACTCCTCCTTTCCATCTTCAAAAAATAATCAGGGTATCGTGGTGTTTTCCCTCTTTTTTCCCCCCTCTCCCCCTGCCTCCAGCCCCACAGGAAGCAATCATTTCTATGCAAATGCTGGGTAATAGAAATGGCACTTCTCCGTGCCCTGCCTTCCTTGGGGAAGCCAATCTGCTGGCTCTGGATACACAGAAAGCACTGAGCTGCAGAATTTATCTGATATTAATGGTTTCTGCATCATTTACACATTCATGGCTCGCTGCCTGTGCACACTTTGCTCTGGAGGAGCAGTAATCACCTCATTTCCAACATTCCCAGGAATAATGGGAGGTGACTGCTGCAAAGCCCACCCCTGCAGGCTCAGAAACCACTCAGAAAACCTGAAAAGTTCATGGCAGCTGGGAGGGAGGAACATTTAATGGCAAAGTGCCCCAGATTCCCTGTTCTCAACGGGCTGAAGCCCTCAGTGACCATTTTGGGCTAAAACACGAGGAATTGGCCTGCTCACAGGCATGCACGAGGTCACTTTGCTTGTCCCCTCCTGCTCAGGAGTGGAAGCAGAGCAGATATGGATAATTGTGGACAGGGATGATCAGCAGAGAGGGTTTCTGTCATCTCCATCACTCTGCAAAGCAGCTTGGCCCCCTGAGTAGGGAAAATCCTGCTGCTGAGGCAAATATCCCACGCCAGCAGGACAGGCTGCCAGCTTTAGGCTCAGAAGTCCTATTTTTTTTCCTATTTTCTCTCGTTTTTTTCGTGATCCAGAATGCCCCACTGGGGGTCTCGCTGTGGGAAGGAAAAAGAGGCTCTGCCCAGCACCACACAAAGCCTTCAGTGCTCCTCCTGAATGCACAAGCCAGGCTGGATTCATTTCAGCCCAGCTGCCAAAAATCTGTCTTCCTGAAAAAAATTAAACTTCCTGGGAAAATGATAAACAGGGAGGAAATTTATTTATGATTTGGATTAATACATGGGGTGCTGATCTCAGCACGCTCTCCAGACTGTCAGACATTAAAACTGAGCTGTACTTTGCAGCTTTTTCGTATCTCTGCCCAAATACCGAAAGCAAATAAATAAATAAACAACCAGAACCCTTTGTGGAAGAACAAATGTCTCAATCATTACTCCCAGGGAGCTTCTGCACATCCTACAGTCACACTCGTGCCTTGATCTCCTCTCTGTTTCAAAGGTCAGCAAGAAGCAGCTCCAAGAGTTTCAAGAGCTCCAAGAGAAGAAGCTCCAGGGGTTTTGTCTCTCTAAACACCGCCAGCATTGCAAATCCTCTCACTGAAAAATCCTCTCCTGTGAGGGCAGGGAGGCCCTGGAATAGAATTCCCAGAGAAGCTGTGGCTGCCCCTGGATCCCTGGAAGTGTCCAAGGTCAGGCTGGATGGGGCTTGGAGCAGCCTGGGACAGTGGAAGGTGTCCCTGCACGTGGCAGGGGTGGGATGGGATGGGATTTAATTTCCCTTCCATCCCAAACCATTCTGGGATTGTGGGATTCTGTGATAGAAGATAAAGTACAGGAACAGAACAGAAACTTGTGGCAGTACCAAGGCGTGCTAAAAGTAAAAGACACGGTGAATTGATAAGTCAGCAGTTAAAGAAAAATATCCTTCACCTTTTAAGATAATGAATACAGGTAGAAAAAAAAATTCTCTGTCTGATAAATAACATTTTCTTCAAGCAAGAACTGTCTAAAGGTATTTACACGGGAATTCCTACTTCCTACAGTTTCTATACGAAAACTGATAACTGCACTCAAGTTAAGAAGTTAAAAAATGGCTCCTAAAATAACTCCTGAAGATCTACAAAACTCTTCAGATTAAATTTAGCAGATGTTTTTTTCTTTCTTTTCATCGAAGCCCTTGGTTGTACTTCACCTGAACTTGCTCATCTCTCTCATCTCCTCCGTGGGGAGTGAGATGAAACCCAACTCATTGTTTGGGGTTGATGAAGTGCCTCAGCCTCCCTCACCAGGCTCACATTTCCATTCATAACTCAGCCCTACCTCTAACAAAAGATCAAATTTTCAAAAGAGAAAACAAAGAAGTAAAAAAAAAAATCAATGCAGACGTGTCATTATCTGAGGAAACAAATAGGAAAAAAAAAATCCTTTTTTTGCAAATCAAGTAGAAATAAAGTGCAGCAATGCCTGAGTCAGCAGTTTGCAGCCAACCTCCCTCCTCCCTTGGTGGCTTCTGGCTCCACAGGTGTCTCCTGGTTTTTATTCTTTCTGCCTTCATTGCTTTGGTTTGGGTTCACTTTGTGTTCATTCTGGTGCCTGACGTGCAAAAAAAGTCAGCAAATTGCTCCATGGACCCGGATCTGCCGCTTTTCCTGCGGCCGGAGAACCACGGCCCCTTTTTTTTGGGAAGGGCTGTGATCCCTGCTCGCTGCTGCAGCGGGGCCCAGCCCCTCATTCCGGCTGGGAAGCGCTGAGCCCTGCCCCAGCTGGGTTTGGAATGGCTGCCAGGGGTCTCTGCTAACCTTGGGAGAGCTCAGGAACATCAGCCTAATTAAAACTGTTGTTGTGTTTGTTTTGCCAGGCTCTCCCTTTCATCTGCACCAGAGTGATTTTGCCTCATCGCTTCAAGAAGCGGCTGTGGGTGGAAACAGTGAGTGATAGATTCAAATAATGAGGCTCTAAACGACTACAAAAGACTTTACATGGCTGTGAATCATCCATCTCCAGTGCTGCATTACTCAGAAATTAATGCAACCCTATAAATGAATAATGATTTAAATGTACTTTTAAAAATTGTTAATGCTCCAGCACTTTTTCCTTCTCTACATAATCAGAAAATTGATTATGACTACGGCTAGACCTATGTTCTTAATTTAACTTATGTAATGGGGATGTAAAAAAAGCTTTGCAACAACAGTGGAAATGGAAAGATTTCCAGGAGACTGGAAATGGGTTTCTAACCTTCAGAATTCCCTAGCCAAACTCAGCTGATTTCAGAGGGAATTAACACCAAAAAAAGCCTCCTGGAAGGCTGTAGGGTCTAGAGAAAACTGAATTATTGCCAAGGCTGAGGAAAAAGATCCAAAATACATTGGAATATATATCAAATACTAAGGATAACGATCAGAAGCATAAAATGAGTACAGAAGGTGTTTTGCTCATCATTTGTTTTCACACATTACTCTTTCTTTTTTAAAAAGCAAGTTACTATTAGGAGAATCCTAAAGCCAGGAGATGTGTGAACAGCAGAAAAACACAAACTGATTTCCAAGTATTTGTCTGAGGATGATTCCCATCAGCATTATCTGATGAACGACAGAGGGAGAACACAACACAGTGGGATTTATAAAAGGATCTCTTTTCCAGAGAAGCTGTGGCTGCCCCTGGATCCCTGGAAGTGCCCAAGGCCAGGCTGGATAGGGCTTGGAGCAGCCTGGGATAGTGGAAGGTGTCCCTGCCCATGGAAGATGGGTGGCACTTGAGGATTTTAAGGTCCCTTCCAACCCAAACCTTTCTGGGATTTTAAGATTTCACTCTTCTCTCTAGGTTTTCATTTTCAGCAATAACGATCCCTCCATCTCTCTTGGAAAGCACCTTGATAAAGAGATTCCAAACTGGTGGAGGCAGGGAGTTCACACCAAGGTAGAGACAAACAGAGAATGGTTATTCATCCTTCAGAAACCAAGGATGATGTGACAACTTTGGTCCTGCCCTGTTAATTCTATTAAAATCACCAGAATTATTCTGGTTTTAGGAGGGTGGAGGAGGTGAAATTAGAACTGGGGCTGTGCATTTTTACTGAACCCTATCTGAGCGACACATCAGCTCTTCTTTGGGCACATGTTTCAAAATAGGTATTATGTAAATTATTAAATGCTTTCCTCTTCAAGTCACACTGGGAATTTTTCAGGAGCAGACCAGAGATGAGAAATTGTTCTGCTCACACAAAAGCAAGCGAAATGTTACAAGTCTCTCCACCAAAAGACGGTTGAACAGGGTTTTCTCTTGTGCGACACTGAAATTATAATGGATCCGTCATTTAGTGTTCCACTGAAAGCAGACACTTCAAAGACTCCTCAGCCCCAGAAGATGCTTTCAATAAAGTCATCTCCCACCAGCACTGGTTTATATTCCGCCGGTCCCCATTAAATAATCATAAATTATTGATGCCATAAAGGACACGAACTGTGCCGAGGCTACAGCCACAGATGTGCCCTCATTAAAACCTTGTAAAAATCACTGCCACTCGAGCTGCAGGACCGAGTTTGTCTCAAAGCCTCAGTGAAATATTGCCACCAACCCAGCAAACCCCCTGCTCCTTCCAATTACTTGGGGTTTGATAAACTCCCCGCTTTCATCCCTGCTGATAAACTGGGAGCTCCACATTTCTGCCCACACATCATTTACCAGGCTGAAAACATTCCCTGCCTCAGCCCCTCCTCGACTGAAGGGCTGCAGGAACACTGGGAATGTGATCCCTGGGGATGGGACCACCCATGCAATGGGAATAATTTCAGGAATAACCTGGCACTCACCCAGCCCTGGTGACTCTCCCAGTTGTGGACTGACAGGTCCTGCTCTGTGTCATATTTAATCCTACAAGTGAGGTTTTGACAATATTCAGGCACACAAATAATGACCAAACCTGCTCCTTTCTCTATTAAATGCCAAGAAATATTTCCAAGTCTTAAACCTGACTGCTCGTATTGACTCAGACAAAACTTCTTAAGTTTAATTTCATCATGTCCAGATTAAATTTCTCAAAGGTGGTGAGGAAGAGAGGTTAAATTTTCCATTTTTTTAATAGCTTTAAAGACAGACAGATCTGTGACTCTTAAGAGTTTCCCCCCTTAGAAATTGAAAAATCTGGATCTTGAGATTTTCCCCCCACACAAGAAGAAAAATCTTGATCTCAGTGATAAATATTGGGCAGCTGCTGAAAAACAAGTGTCTCACCTCAATACTGGAGAGGATCTTTGGTGTCTCCTCTCACAGCTGAGACAGATAAACCAATACCACCAAATTCATGGCACCTGCAATTTTCTAATTGATTCAGTTTCCATTTTTGTGCCTTTTTTTCACCCCACAATGTTTCTTTGTCCATTTTTTAAATTATCAGCAGTAATTTCTGATTCTCTTGAGTGAGCTCATTCATTAGGAAAATAGCGAATTCCTACCAATGTACAGGAATTGTCTGGAGTTTAGTTCCAAAACCAAAATGGAAACTGATTCTCTTGGCATTCAGTATCAAGGAATTCAGTAAAAAAAAAAAATCCTAAAATACTTCTTATCTCCCAAATCCATGTGCATTTTGTGTCCTAAATAAAGTCAGTACATGAATTAAACCAGGGGATGTTCCATTTTACACAATTAACTTTAAAGAATCGTATTTAAAACAGATCAAATCTTGCTCTCCTGAGTTTTCAGGATAGATGGGAATGTGGTTATTAATTTATAAACTCCCACAGGAAGAGACATGAGCAACAAACAACAGATCCAACTCACTGAGTGCCTCCTGGACAGCCCCACCAATGGAATGGAACTGTTCTGTCCTTCCTCACGGAGAGCTGCCAGCCTTAAAATAACTTTGTGCTCCTGGTTTTTATGAATTCCGGGTCTTAGGTCTGCAGATCTGATCTCCAAAAGTGCAGGGAATGTTTCAGCTGAGCCTTGTACCGTTAAACAGGGATTGCCACGAGTCATAAATTATTCTCTTTTCAATGCTCAAGACTGACAGAGGTGCCAACTTTTCAATTTAATTAGGGAAATTCTCTGTAAGAGATGTATTTTAGTCAAGTTCTGTTCTCTCAGCTTCACCTCAGGTTTCCTCCTTTCCATCAGCCAAACAAATAACTCTCAACTTGTTCTCTCAGAAGTCATCTCACGTAGATAAAACAAATTATTTCATTTTGCATACTTACATTTATCTTGAAAGGTGCCTTCAAATCCTTCTCTGGCTGCCTGGGACACCCATTGTTTTCCTGAGTTTCCTAAAGGAAAAACTTCCCAGAGCAGAGGAGTCAAAGGACATCAACCCCCCTCCTCAGCCACTTCACCTCCCACCTCAATTCCCCAAACTCTGCCCCTACATTTCACTCACAGAATGAAATCACCGGTGGAAAAGCTGCTCAAAACAGGGGCAGAGAATTCCATCAGGGAGGAGGAACAAATAAATTCATTACATTGAGGGTTTAAAGCAATAAATTCTATAGATAATTTCTGTATTAATCACAGGTTTTGACAGGAAACAGAAATTATCTTCACATTGGAAGGATTCAGACATTAAACTTTGATTATTCCTTCTCTGCATTTTTCTCCAGCCACTGGAGAAGTCCCTGGATCCTTATGCAAGTTACACTCTTAACTATGGATTTACTCCCATTGATTTGTAATAGTGTAACTGAGGAGAAATACATCAACCTGATGAAAATGACCCCTTTTTATTGACTTTGTCTGGAATGAATTTTCCTGCAGCTGAACAAAAAGCCCATTTGTACAACCTGAACTCCTCCTGTAGTGCAGAATCAGAAGCAGCACAATGGACAAATAACTCTGAACTTAACAAGCTCTGTCTGTTCTAATCTCAGCCACAGCTGCTGAAATCATGTTCCCCAAATTATTTCTCCCCAGTTTGAGTGTAGTTATTGCTGTTACAGCAATGCCCACGCCATGCACAATAAAGTAAATTAGAACACTGTTTTAAAATTATTAACCTTGCAGTTATGGTTACTCTTGGAGAGTGATTTTAGTGAGTTATGGAATAGGCAGGGCCTGGGATTCTTAAATTTGAGAAGTGGTGCTTCAGATTAGCTCCAAGAATTGAAAAAAATCAGAATCCCCACAAGTTTTTTAAACACATTTTATCATAGTATAGAATTCATCATCTAGAATTCTGTGAAAGGCAGTAAAGAACTTAAGAACAAGCACACACAAATGTTATTGCTTTTCTTCTCTGTGTGAACTTACACATATTAATTTCATTCCCAGGAACTGCACATTTATCCCTGAATTCCCCATTCCTTGGTTTTCATAGGTTTTTTTTTTTTTAACTGAGTAGTTTGAGTTTTCTAGACCTTACTGAGTGGACATGACATTTACACTATGATTTATTACATTCCTGAATGACACAAGCATTACTTTCACAAAGACTGAATGAAGTTTTTTGCCATGCTGGGTAAGAGTTGAGCCAGGTTATCAGTTATCTCATTTTGGTGAGATCATTTTGTGACACACACATTATTCTGCACATTTTAAACACAATCAGCTGACTGAATATGCACTCCTGAGAAATCAATAAAAACAGGACCTTATAAAAATCCTTCTGTTGAAGAAACGAATGAAATTCCTTAAAATAAAGAATGTCCAGCACTGAGGCAGTGACCTGGAATAGGGAAGGGATCTTAAGGATCAGTGCCACCCCTGCCATGGGCAGGGACACCTCCCACTATCCCAGGCTGCTCCAAGCTCCTTCCCTCCATTAACCAGGTTAATAAACTGACATTAATTATTCTGATATTTTGGAGCTCAGGGGCCATCCAGACCCAAATCTGAGAGCTCCATAAAGTCCAGGAACTTTCCCAGTGAATGCTGCACTGTGGGGAGCTCAGAGAAAAAAGAGGTCACCTACACTCCTCCCCTATTCATGAGCCAGGTGACCTCCAATCCTACTCTGCCATTTAAGCACAACTATTTCTCAGAGGTTTATAAAACAATAGGTTTTGTAAAAATAGAAGTGTGGTTCTCTCGCCCCAATCCTTGATCTGACTCCCACCCATTTTATCTTAGTCATAAACATTTTCTTCCTAACGCTGTTATCCTTTTGGCAGTTTGCAAGATTGCTCTGTGATTGTTTCTTTTTATTCTCCCAGGCCTGTGAATTATCCTGAAGAGCCTCCTCTTTAGTTCGCTTTTTTTTGATCTTCTTTATTTTATGGGATCTGGGTTTATCAAGCTCATAACCACATCCCTGTGCTTTTCCCCATCGAAGTGCAGCAGTAAAAGACGCAAAGAAAAACCGAAACTGTTTCAATTTTCTAAAGCCAGGGGGTGAGGTAAAAGAGGAAGCAGGTTTTGAACAATTTTGTCCTAGTAACTATTGATCCTACTGGGGAATTTCTGCAGCAAGCAGCACGAAACTGCCAAAATATGCAGCAGAAAGGGATTATAGGTGTATGAAGAGATAACATAATCTCCACATAAATCAGTTAAATAGTCAATCAAGCACAAGACACAAATCCAGAGGAATCCTGGCTTCAGCAGCTCCGCTGCTCACACAACTGCCTGGATTTCTTTAATGGTGCTTTAATCCTGTTAAGATTTCAGAGGCAGAGCAGTGACGAGACTGAGCCTGAATCTATTCCTGCTTCTGCATCATTAAGCGAGTCCTGAGTGCATTAATTACATCTCATCACCCCACTCAAGGCAATGAGGCCACGCAAGGTGCGAGTCAGGGGCTGCAGAACACTTATTACTGGTGACAGGGCACCAGAAGGAGAACTCTCTGACTTTCAGATCCAAGTGTGAGCTAAAGATCTGAGTCAGACTTAGCAGAGCTGGGTTTAGTGAAATAACTCCTTTAATCCACACAGCTGGTTGCATGTGAAGTGGGAAAATGGAATACTGAGTGCTGTGACATTATTTTCATTTTCCCAGAGCCACTCCTGGGTGTGACACCACAATTTCACTGTGCTGCTTCAGGCCTCACCTCAATTCCTGTCCTCAGGGTGCAAAAGAGAATCCTGGGCAGGATCCCAGGAGCCCAAATCCACCTGGAGGGTGACCCACAAAGCTCTTTCCTGGACTTTATGGAGCTCTCAGATTTGGGTCTGGATGGCCCCTGAGCTCCAAAATATCAGGATAATTAATGTCAGTTTGCTTCATGGAGGGAAGGAGCTTGGAGCAGCCTGGGATAGTGGAAGGTGGCCCTGCCCAGGTGTAGCGGGTTCAGTTTGGATAACCAGGCAGAAACACCAATTTTAGTGTAGTGGTTTGGTTCAAAATGCCCATTACTTACTTATTTTCCTTCTGTGAGGTAAGAACCAGGAGAAAAGCAAAGCAGGCACAAAACTTAAACCTTAAAAGCATAAAGAAGTTTATTAACAGAACTAAAAGGCAGAAAAAAAAGTTAGACTGAACCTTCGGAACACTTCTCCCCCCACCTTCTTCCCACCTCCCACCGACAACGTA